>JBAKBP010039820.1:0-14422 GCA_037953745.1 Lithodes maja | reverse complement strand
TTGAATTTGAATGTCATTAGAAGATAATAATTATATGATAGCTCAGCACCAGGAGTTTTTCTTCTTCATAAAAAAAGGCTTAAAGTGTATAATAAAGGGGAAAAATACAATATAAGTACTTCCCGGCCCTAGTAAGGGTGTGAAATTCTCAATAAACAGGGCCTTATCCACCCTAGGCCTAGCATCAGCCAATGGTGGTGACCGTAGACTTTATGGTAAATGTTTACCGTGTGACAGCCAAGAGTTTTAGCATTGAATTTTGTATTATTTATTTATTTTCATTTGATATACAGTCTTGTTTTATAGCAAGGACTGCAGGAAATGAGTACCGTACTTACCCATTATCCAACAATAATAGGCTAAACACGACCCTCACTAGTGGGGAGGGCTCTGAAGATCAGGGAAAATGTAGAGTAAAGGGTATAAAAAGGGAAAAATAAGATCTATTTGGCAACAACCGTATTTTAACAGTAGGGGGTAAAAACTCCATTATACAGTACAGTGGTGCACTGATCTTCAAAGCTAATTGGTGCCGAAAAAAAGCGTGCAAAAGTTGATTTTTCATAGATTGGGGCATTTTTCTTATGGGAAAAATGGTACCGGTAGCATAATTGGTTCCAAAATCATCCAGTCATCCCTAAGGTACCCATTTCTCCTCGTATACATCCAATAAATACAATCCATATCATGAGGAGAATACTTATAGATACATTTTATGAAGAGATTACTTACCACACAGACTTTATTTGAAATAATTGTCAAATTTAGCATAGCCTAACTCACCGTCATATTTCCGCGGCTTTCGTCTGACACGGTAGGCATTCTTGACTGTACTTTGCTCTCTATTTTGATGATCCCGGCCATTCCTTTATCATTACCACCAGGCCCACCGTCCCTAACACTGAATGCAGTAGACTCTAGAGACCATAATAAACGCGAGAGATACAAGGCTCGGGCACAAAAAAGCTTGTAAACAGGTGGATTTTGAGTGGCTGGCTAGTGTTGACATTATAAAATATGGACGCAGCAATTTCCGCAAGTGATGCTCGTATGTCAAATTCACTCGGATTTCATCTCCAAGCAGCAAACACCTCGACAATGGCAGATTCTTGGAGTTCAGTTCACTTGTTTGTTTGTTTTAATGTTTATGTTTTCTAGTTTGATGTAGTCTTTCATTATTTTTGGGAAGGATGTAGTATCCGGGCGTACTGTCGTCATGTTTACATAGGTCGTGAGCTTGCGGTTACGTTCCTGTCTATTTTGACTGCTATTTTTTCTGTTATTTGCCCCCTGCTGGCAATATTTATGATGATGACAATAAGTCATGGGGGGAGGGGGTGAACCTCCTCAACCTATTATTGTATCCCACGGCAGTAAAAAAGGACTGGAAAATGATCGCTAGCATGTGAGTAGTGTAAATAAAGCGGGTAGTACGCCCGAATACTACAACCTTACCATATTTTTGCAATTTTTTTCGGGTTTCAACTGGGATTTTAGCGCCAAGATCGAATATTTTTGCCCGAACATGGAATTTGAGAATATTTGGTGAATGGCGCTGTTTTATTTTGTGAACTTACGTGGCGCGAAGTTCGGTGCTCCACTGTTATATATATATCCGACAGTACAGGCATAAATAGCAATGTACAGTACCGGTACTGTATTACCGGTATGTGATATGACAATTCCATAGGCCACACCAAAATCGATAGGTCTCGCTGCTGTCACACCATAATATCTTGCCCATTTTTTTTAACCCATACAGTCTAATGAAAAACAATTAAATTTGCACCGGTAATGACATATATAGCCTAGGAATGATGTATGGGTCACATAGATTGTATATATATATATATATATATATATATATATATATATATATATAGGCCTATATATACAGTATACTGTATATGACATTATTGTCGAGGTACCTCCATTATCGTATAAACTCAACCTTGTCCATCATTACCCTGGCCCAACAATCTAACTTAACCTGGACACATCGCTAGGCTAACCATTGATGTAGAGAATGACAAAATACTAAACTAGTAAAAATGTAACCCAAAACAAGTGCCAACAGATAATGAGAACATTTGGAAAAGAAACTGGAGTCTGGAAGTTATACCAAACCTGAATAGGCTAGGTTATTATGAAAAAAAAAAAAAATCCAATGAATGTCTTAGCCTATCATAAAAACAAAATTAACCTTAGGTCCATTGGTTGACATGGAATAACTCAGGCTAGATAGGCTAAGCTAACAAGACAAATAATATGGAAGGGAAAAGACCGGAATTATAAACAGGCATTTACGCCTTAAGTATTAGCCTAGGCCTATATAGGCTTATATTTATTATTTATGTTACAAGCAGATTATAGCCTAGGTCATTGGTCAAGGCTAGGATGGTTTGATTAAGATAGGAAAGTCATTAAAGTGAGACTTGTGTGTGAGTCAGGTTAGCCTAACCTAAATTAACATAATAGCCAATAGCCTAGGCCTAGCTTAGCCTATCCTAACTAGGCTATGATATGTTGAATTTTCTTAAGGCTTAGCCTACCTACAAATATACTGTAGGCTACATACATTTAGATTATACAAGTAAAAAACATGGAGAATTGGAGATAACATTCAACTAGGCTAGGCCTTTAATGAAAGTTAAAGTAGGCTAGTTTGTTGATAGGCCTATGCCTAAAGCCTAATGCCTATTGCAATTATTATATTAAGATAATTTATTGCTAAGCTGAATAAGTCTGATGTTATATAGCCTAGAATGGAATCAATTAATGGTCACAGCAATGCAAGTGATGATAGGCCTAGCCTAGCTGCTAGCAATTTAGAAAACTAGCCTGTAATGCAATAGGAACTTAACCACGAATGCTCCACATATTAATGAATAATACCATTACCTGATAAAGTCGTTTTGAAGAATATCACTGTAGTTACTGCAGAACTAAAGCCTGGCAAAGACAAACTGGTAGACAAATCTCGCTGCTGTGTCAATGTTATGATGTGATCAGCTGGTCACCTGGGTGTCTGCTGCTTCCTGGAGGTGCCACATAGTTTCACTCCCATGTGATTTTTAAACATTAAATCGGTTGTATCCATTAACTTTACTCTTCAGGATGGATATCAACTGCATTATTTCATTACCAAAGACGTTTTCAAGTAATCAGTTGTTCCAAATTAGTAATGGATGTTTTTTTTAGTTGTACCGCTCCTCCAGACAAGAGGTATCTGGCAACCATGCCAGATCCTTGCCACACGTCACTTGCTTTGGCCTCGAACACATTTCTTCAAATTTAATAACCAGCAGTTAATCAAATGCCTATTTTTGTGTCGATATGTATTTAGTATATACATTTAGTACTTTACTCAAAACCGTTTTTAATATAATGCAGTTATTATAGGTAAAAAAATGATGAGCAAGGGTAATCTTGTAAGGGTAAACTTATGTATATAAGTTTACCCTTTGAACCTCGAGAGTAAGGGTAAGTTTCTCCACAAGGGTAAATATTCATCCAAATATCACCTTGAGACATAAGTTTACCCTTAGCTCTATAAATTTACCCTTTTTCTACCCCACATTTTTAACAGTGTAGTTGCCTTTTATGGACCCCTTCGCCATCGTGTTTAGCATATTACTTTTGAGATTCTAAGAGTTTCGTTCAGTTAGTTTGGCGATTTTAAGACCTTTCTCATTTTTGTGTCAATATAACCTTTCATGCCATTGAGGTCCCGGTTTTTTTCCTGGCAAGCGATAGCGAGCCTGTATTTTTAGAAGGAAGCGGCCTTCAGCCGGGACATTTTTCTACCGATAAAAATAAAACAAATATATTGAAAGGGGGTCTAGAGGTATTTTTTTAAAGCTTAACCCTTACAGTACCAGAGACGTCTTTTTCATCCTATTCTGCCAGCTACTAGACGATTTTATTCAGTCTAGGAAAGACCTCTAGCAACATATAAGGCTTCAGACTATCTCACTTAACTCTTTTTACTCCCATAGATCATTCCCAAGCTGCATAATATCGTCTAAATATAGCTTGAATAAACAATAACACACGTCGCTGGTACTCAAAGGGTTAATGGAGGTCTAGGGAGGAAACTAAAAAACAAAATGAATACATGAATTAAATAAGCCAAAACCCCGGCCACTATCCCCTTAATCAGGGCGGTGTGACATAGATGGAAAGGCCACTACTTCACTACTAGAGAATTGGCTTGAACATATTTTCTTACGGGTATTATTCCAGGGGATACTATCGTTAGGCAAAACAAAAATAAGATCAGTTCCTGCATTTAGTGCAACATCCCTGTATCATTTGCTATTAAGATCATCTTTGTCCCTATAAATAGCTATATTAAGATTAATAGAATTATATGAACATAAATCTAAATCTATAGCAGCTGAAATACAATACATATATTCACATATTGCTTTAACTTCTCCAAAGAGTAAAATATTCGTAATTGCTGAAACTATACAGAATTGATCATATACGTGTATACCTCTTATTACTTTACTGAAATGAAGTAATACCGTACTAGCGAATAACATTTAATGTACTTTTCCTTCCCCAGGTGTCTTCCTCGTCGTGGTGAGCGTGTATCTGTGACGCTCATCTGCAGCATGTACAATGTATATGTAACAAGGTATGTTAGTACTGTACTCCTTACTCATAAACTTAACTTCCAATATGTGACTGGCATATAAAAGCCGGGTCCCACACGTGGCTATGTTAAGTGATGAGGTAATGTGAATACTTACATGTAAGTGTGAAGCTATAGAAACCATAAGAGTATGTCACACACGTAAATACGCAAATTTGAAGGCATGCACATGTATTCACACACACGTATACAGTTGTGTGCACGCACAAATATGTGTGTGTGTATGCACACTTGCTATCAACCACTTATTTATATATATATATATATATATATATATATATATCCTAACAGTAAATCCAACCTTCATTCGTCAGCAGTCATTGTTTACCGTGGGTCTTGAGGCCAAAACTTCCTTCCAAGTCGTTAGAGTAAGTTTGACACCCTCCCTCCCGCTGTCAGTCCGGGATTACATTAGGGGGCTAGTGGCTGTTTTGGGGGTCTATTAATTCATGTATTCATTTATTTTTAACTCTCATCGCTAGACCTCCATCAAGCTTAGAAAAACACCCCTAGACCCCCTTCAAGATAAATATCGTTTATTCATTTTTTTTTTAGTTTCCTCGTTAAACCTCTATCAAGGCAGAAAAACGCCCCCTAGACTCTCCCTTCAAGATAAATGTGTACATTTTTCGGTAGAAAAATCTCCCGGCCGAAGGCCTGTTCCTCTTAAAATTGCAGGCTAGCTATCGCTCGCCAGGAAAAATAGACACCTAAATGGCACGAAAGGTCTTAAAATTGACAAACGAAATGGGGCGAAAGGTGTTAAAATTGACAAACTAATGGGCCGAACGTCTTATAATCTCAAAACTTGTGGGGATAAACATTAGGGAGAAGGGGGTCCAGGAAAACGGTCTGCCTCCCCTTAAATGGATGAAGTGAGAAAGGAACCGTTAATATGGCCATGTCCCACAACTATATTTGATTATCATCTTTGTTTATTTTATGTGTTACTTCCGTTGATTTTAGACCAAATAACGATCCTTACTTAACATAACACAACCTAACTTGAGGTTATAGTTATATTCGGCAAAGTAGGCTCTCAGACGAATTTTCGGGGTATTCGTTTGTCAGTAGCGAGATGACCCTGTATAGAGATGACCCTGTATAGAGATGACCCCGTAGCGAGATGACCCCGTAACGAGATGACCCTGTATAGAGATGACCCTATAGCGAGATAACCCCGTAACGAGATGACCCCCGTAACGAGATGACCCTGTATAGAGATGACCCTATAGCGAGATGACCCCGTAACGAGATGACCCCGTAACGAGATGACCCCGTAACGAGATGACCCCGTAACGAGATGACCCCGTAACGAGATGACCCTGTAGCGAGATGACCTGATATCCTTCCAACGGGGTAAGGGTATGCAAATGAACGCGAAAAGGAAGGCCACGACCATTGGCTGGGAAAAAGGAGGGGGTTATTTAAACTATGGAAACAGAGGGAGACAGTGGTGATTAAGGAAGCGATCATTTACGGGGGGATGGGTCGTTTTTCTGGACCTCCTTCTCCTCGTGTTCAGCCCCATTAGTTTTGACATTTTAAGAAGGTCAGCCCATTAGTTTGGCGATTTTAACACCATTCACCCTGTCTCGTTGTCAATTTTAAGACCTTTCGTGCTATTTAGGTGTTGATATTTTTTTTCTGGCGAACGATAGTGAGCCTGTAATTTTGGAAGAAGTTTTCTACCGAAATTGTACAAAATAATCTACAAGTCGGGATCTAATGGCTGTGTTTTTAAGTTTGATGGAGGTCTAGGGAGGATACTAGACAAATAATTAATAAATGAAAAAAATCGACCAAAAAGTGAATAATTTACGGCCGATAGGTATTTTGGCGAAATACGAGTTTAAGTTATTTGGATGATAATGGTTTGTGCAAGCTTATGAGATATAATTCATATATATCTATTCATAACCATCTAAATATGTCAGTCAGTTGCCAACCCTTGCTCCCACAAGGGGTAGGGAGAATCAGCAATAGACACGAGAAAGGACAAAAAGAGGTGACGGGAGAAGAACACATAATGTAGGCTGTACTGTATACTTAACATGTTATATTTTTATTCCTGATTGGATATGTATTTCACGCTTAATTAACTTTTAAAATTATAATACAATATTAACTATGTTGTGTTATATACTGTATGTGTAGGTGTATTTACCTATTTGTATTTACCTATTTGTAGTTTACAGGAATTGAGCAGCGCTCGTGTTGTCCTGTCTTAGTTACTTTATAATCAATCCATTTTACTTAGACAAGTATCGTAATGGATATTCCCAGTTCCCAGTATTTTGGACTAACATATCATAACTTATGTTGCCCTATTTCCATATTTACTTTTATCCAACCTAGATTTGAACATGTTAATGTTCCTCGCTCTCACCACCTCCTCCTCCAAGTTGTTCCAAGTCTCTATACTCCTATATGGGAAGCTGAATTTCTTTGTGTCCTTACGACATCTGCCCTTCCTCAGCTTAAACTCGTGCCCTCTTGTCCTTCCATTATCCCTCACGAATAGATCTTCCCTATCTACTCGTTCCAAACTTTTTACTCCCTTGAACATCGTTATTAAGTCGCCTCGTTCCCTTCTCTCTTTCAAGGTAGGCAGTTGTAGTGTCTTAAGTCTTTCCTCATATGTCAACTCCTTCAATCTTGGGATCATCTTCGTTGCTATCCTTTGGACTTTCTCTAATTTGTTTATATGTTTTTTCAAATGTGGTGACCATATCACTGCTGCATATTCTAATCTTGGTCTTATCATAGTCATTATCAATTTTCTTAACATTTCTTCATCCAAATAGTTAAATGCCACTCTCATATTGGTTATTATTCCATATGCTCCTCCAATGATCATGTTAATATGCTTCTCCGGGGATAGATCATCTTGTATTATCACTCCAAGGTCCTTCTCATGCCGTGTTTTGCCGATTATTTCAGTTCCTAATTTGTACACCCAGCTTGGCCTTATCTCACTTGTTCCCACTTCCAAAACATGACACTTTTCTGCATTGAAACTCATTTTCCAGGTTTGGCTCCATCTGTGCAACTCATCTAGGTCCTTTTGAAGATCCTGACAACTTTCTATACAGGTGACATTCTTCATGATCTTAGCGTCATCCGCAAACATATTCATATGACTATTCAAGTTTTCTGGCATGTCGTTTACATAAAGTAGGAACATTATCGGACCCAACACTGATCCCTGTGGTACTCCGCTCGTCACACTCCTCCACTGTGAATATTCGTCTCGTATCGTGGTCCTCATTTCTCTTCCTATTAAAAAGTTTTCCATCCATTTTAACATCCTACCATGTACACCTCCAACAACCTGCAATTTCCACAATAACCTTTTGTGAGGCACCCTGTCAAAGGCCTTTTTCAGGTCCAGGTAAACACAGTCAACCCATCCCTCTCTCTCCTGTGTAACATCTACAACTCTGCTATAAAAGCTTAATAAATTAGATACACAAGATCTCCCTTCCCTGAATCCAAATTGTTTCTCGCTAAGCACCCCCTGTCCCTCAATGAAGTGTGTCCACTTTTTCCTTATAATTTTCTCACAAATTTTACAAACAATGCTGGTGAGGGACACCGGTCTGTAGTTAAGCGGATTTTCTCTGTCTCCTCCTTTGTAAATTGGTACTATGTTAGCTCTCTTCCATTCCACTGGCAGGTCTCCCTCATTCAGTGAAGATTTGATGATTTCATAGATTGGTTCCACTAACTCTTCCGCACATTCTTTGAGGATCCATCCAGCCACTCCATCTGGTCCCATTGATTTCCTCACGTCCAAATCCTGCATCAATTTCAGCACTTCACTTTTTGTCACTTTCATTTCAGGCATCTGTGGTGTTCTCATTTCTCTATTAGGTTCTATAAACTCCTCCTCTTTTACAAACACTGACTGAAGCTTTTCATTCATAACTTCACACAATTCTTTATCTTTCTCATAGCTGTTTGTTCCAACTCTTAGTCTGACAATACCTTCTTTTGTTTTTATTTTTCCATTTACAAATCTATAAAATAGTTTTGGCTCATTTTTGCACTTCTCTACAATATTCCTTTCATATTTATATTGTTCCTCGCGTCGTATCTTTACGTATTCATTTCTTTTCTCCTTGTACTTATTCCAGTTATTTTCACTATGTCTCTTCCGTGCTATATTCCAGGCTCGGTTTCTTCTATCCTGTGCCTTACTACATCTTATATTGAACCATTCTTTTTCCTTCTTTACCCCTGATTGGAACCTTGGGACATATTTATGTATCCCTTCTTCATATACTTTCAGGAAAAGTCTATATTTGTCTTGAACCATTTCCAGGCTTTCTAGTTCCTTCCAATTTATACTTTGGAAATAATGTTTCAATGATTTAAAATCAGTTTTAGCATAATTGTATCTATTTATTTTATGTCCTTCCTTTCTCTCCTCATTTTTCCCCAAATCCATCTCCATTTCTAATATCTTGTGATCACTTTTTCCCAAGGGACAACGATAATTTATCTTTCTAACATCATGTGGATCACTGGTGAAGACTAGGTCCAGCCTGGATGGTTCATCCATCCCTCTGATTCGTGTGTTTTCTCTAACATGTTGTGTTAACATGTTTTCTGTTACTAGATTCAATAATTTACTGCCCCAAGATTCATTATTATTTCCCGCATCTAACCCTTCCCAATTGACTTCCTTACAATTGAAATCACCTGTTAATAATAATTTATTTCTCCTATTAAAAAGTATTTTTAGTGCATCTAGAGATTCCGTGATTAGTTGATCATATTTATCCCGCTTCCATGCTCTAGTTTGTGGTGGTATATAAGCCACTGCTATATCAGTTGCTTTGTTGTCCTTGTCTTTTATTGTCACTGCTATAATTTCTGATCTATTATTGCCTAGGTTAATCTCACTTGCTTCTATATTTCTGTCAGTCATTATTAACACTCCACCGCCCACTTTTCCTTCTCTATCTTTTCTCCACACATTGTACCCTTCCCATCCCAACACTCCCAATTCAGTACCACCTCTCAACTTTGTTTCTGCTAAGCACATAATATGTGGTTTATATTTCTCAATATAGTCATTCAATTCTAATTTCTTAGACAGCAAGCCATCCACATTACTATACATCAGCTTCATCTCCCCCCTTCTTACACCTTTCTTTTTTTCTCTTTCCCTAATATTCCCAGACTCTACTCCCCCCCCGCTTCCACTCCACCTTCTCTCCCTTGCTCCCCCGTGCTCTCCACCTGCCCTGTTCCTCTCACTTGTTCCTGGTTTACACCAGTCTCTCCCTCCTGTCCTTCGGTACTGGTACTCGCTTCCCCTGTCCGACCGTTCATCCCTAAGTTCTCTGTTTGCCCCTCCGTCTTCCTCTGTGGGCTTTTGATGAACCATTTCCTCTTCTTCGTTCCTACCAGTCTCCAATAAAAAAAATCCACTTCTTGTTCTGTTCTTTTGGCATTCAATTCCTTCACCTCATCCCTCAAACTTTTCATTTTGTTTCTTTCATCTAAGTCCAAGTCTTTTTCGATGTAAATATGCTTCAGACAATCCTTATCTTTCAACCTCCATTTATTATTCATGATTTCCTCTACTATTCCTACTGTGCGAAACTGCACTTTCATTGGCCTAGACAAGCTAGACTCTTGTTTATATTTTCCAATTCTATGCATGTCTTCAATTTCATTCTCCCACTCTCTCACACCCTCGTCCACTACCTGTAGAATCTCCCTCACTCGGTCTCTCTCTATCCCACTTCTCTCCTCTCTCTTTACATTGTGTTTCTCCTTATCTCCTCTTATCACAATACATTTCCTTCTTCCAGCAGTCTCCCTCACTAGATTTTCCTTCTGTCTAATTACCTTAACTACATCCTTTTCAAAGTTACCTCCCTGCCTATGTATCTGTTGCTCCTTTACTATCTCCGAAAATTTCAAATTCCTTACCTCCTCGTTCTTTTGAAATTCATCCTTCTTTAATTCAACATCCTTCATATCTTTCTTCATCCTGTCCATTTCTCTCTGCATTTCGCTAATACAAACCCTTAACACGTAATTCTCATCCTTCAAAATACCAATTTGGTTTGCCATTCTTTTTTCTCTTCGTTCATAATCTAAGCTTTTTGTCTCCTGTTCCTCTAGCTTCCGCTCCAGTTTATTCAACCTCACCGCAAATGCAGATATTGCTACTCCCTCCTCTGAGAACCCTGAAATATCAAATACCTCATGATCACGATCATAAGGGTCTCTGGTTACCCTGCTTGGGGGCAGGCTGAGCCGGTTCCTCCCACCGCTGGCCATACTGCCAGCTGGCCTTTGTTTACACCTGTTCGGCTCCACAAGTTTCGGTGGGAATATCCATTACTTTTTCTTTCCTACTCAAATCAAACTCAACTCTCACCTGTTTTAACTAGGGAGTATATTCACTAATTGCATTTAAATTATAATTAATAAACAAAAGGACAACACATATGAACGCTACAAAAATACCAAACCACCAAACAGGCGCTGGCTGAATCAGCTGTCTCAAGCACGTCCGCCCTCCACCACGGTCTGACTGTATGTGTATTTGCGGGAGTGAGCATGCTCATTAATTCCCGCCTCCTAAGATATGTTTGTCATACCGTGCTTTGAAACTATGCACTGATGGTGCAGACACTACTTCGGCTGGCAATTTGTTCCACCCACTAATCGAGTTGGTAGGAAATCTTTTACTTTTCAGATCAGATTTACTATTAAGCACTTTTAGTTTGTAGCTGTGACCTCTTGTTCTCTCACCTCCATCCCTCTCTATGAAATTTTCTTGGTCGATTTTGTCAATACCTCTAACACATTTGTATATCTGAATTTGCTGTCCTCGTTTCCTTCTCTGTTCCAGTGTAGGTAGATTCAATCTCTCGAGCCTCTCTTGGTACTCCAAATATTCCAAACCTGGGATCATCCTCGTAGCTGCTCTCTGTACCCTCTCAATTTTTGTGGATGACTTCTTGTGGGCTGGTACTGTGAATTTTGAGAAGCAAGTCATAAACCAGTTGCGCAGGACCTTCCAGGTCGGGACTTCAGATTCCAAGTGCTTTAAGTATGTGGGGCTCAACGTAGTTACCACAGAGGATGGCAGTGTCACAATCGACCAGTTCCAGTATGGAGCATCATCCGGTTACGCTGAGCAAGCGTCGAGCATTAGAGAAGACTAGTGATTTGTCAGACCAGGAGAGAACTAAATATCGTGCGTTGATCGGGCAACTGAATTGGATGGCTACTCACACTCGCCCAGATATAGCGTTCGATGTGTGCGAACTTAGTGTTTCACTTCCAAAGGCTACGGTGTCTGACATATTAAGACTAAATAAGGTGATTGGGCGTGTGAAGTCGGATAATGTACGATTATTTATTCCGAAGATTGGACCTTTAGAAGAGTGCCACATTGAGTGCTATGCTGACGCATCGTTCGCCAACCTGCAAGACCATGGGTCTCAAGGAGGCTTTATCATCTTTCTGTGCAACACTGATAATGTGAGAGGCCCTGTTTACTGGCAATCAAGGAAAGTTCGACGGGTGGTAAAGTCAACTCTTGCTGCAGAGACCCTGGCACTTTTGGATGGTGCTAGTACTGCTGTGTATGTGGCGAGTATTCTGCAGGAGATCTCCGGATGTGGGGGTATCCCTATCAAGTGTTTTGTAGACAACCGCAGCCTAGTAGAAGCCCTACACTCCTATAAATTGGTGGACGACAAGCGTCTGCGAATTGATATATCAGTGCTTAGAGATATGTTGGAAAAAGGGGAATTAAAGGAGGTAACATGGGTGGCAACATCAAGACAACTGGCAGACTGCCTTACCAAGAAGGCGCGTCGACGGAGCGGCTGCGGGAGGCAGTCAGTAGGGATTAGGTGTTACCTAAATTAGGTGTTACCTACCCGCTATCAACTGAGCCAGCCGTCCGGCTGGCTCAGTTGATAGCGTGCCTGATTCCCACCTTGAAGGTCTCGCGTTCAATCCCCGCTCAGATTGAAAAGTTTTTCTGGGATACAGCCGGCGGTTACCATCTCCCCATGAGCAAGGGGGATGGGTAATGGTCTCTGGTAGACTAAAGAAAGCCAAGCGCTTGCGAATCCTCGAAGGAGGAGAGACGGGCGCTATATAAGTAACCAGAAGATTATTATTATTATTATTATTATTATTATTATTATTATTATTATTATTACCGGCAAGCAGCAACATGTAAGAAATGTAATTATGTATATTGTCGAACTTACGAATGTACATAGTTGTATGTACTTAATGGGACCCGCAAAGAAAAAAAAAGAAAATAGCGAGTGTGTTAATATATTAGCACAGTCACGCCAAAGTGGCGCAGGTTGACTGGCTCGACCTGCACTAAGCTCGTCCGCCTCGAGCCAATGGCAGGCCGCCGAGTCGTAGGCTGGCTGGTGACGTCATCGGCTGGATGGACGTATGGTCGGCTGGTCCATGCGAACGACCGGCAGTTGTCTCCAGGATTTCAGTGAGTGCGGTTGCTTCCGCATATCTATTAACAAAGAGTATTAGCGAGGTGATGCGTACAAGTAGACTGGGATGGTATGGACATGTGGAGAGAATGGATGAACAAAATTGGGTGAAAAAATGCAGGTCTGTGATTGTGGAGGGAGCTGCACCAAGGGGTGGACCGAGGAAGACCTGGGATCGGACTATACGCGCCGATCTCAAATCCAAGAACTTGACAAGTGAAGCAGCCCTTAACAGGGTTGCCTGGAACGCCGCCATTAGGACAAGAGACTGAAACTGCACTGATGTGTGGAACACTCAGTCTTAAAATTTTATGAATGTATGTATGTATAACGACTCCAGCATTTGGCAAGTACATGTCCAGGGACAGGTACTTTGACATCCTCTCCTATCTCCACCTGACCAACAACATGCACGTCCACCTTACCGACACACTATGGAAGATCACTATGACATGATACGTCATCGGTTCACTACCTACCTGATTCCTTTCCAGAAGATGTGCCTCGACGAGTCTCTGGTCCTGTTCCGTGGTAGGCTGCACTTCCGACAGTATATCCCGTCCAAGAGACACCGCTTCGGCATCAAGATTTTCGTCCTCTGCGACTGTTTGATGGGGTATGTGCTGGACTTTGTGGTCTACAGCGGCAAGGGTGGAGAAGTTGAGACTGACCCCCACATTGGTTTTGGCGGCGCTGTAGTAAAGGAGATGATGGAGAGGCATTTCCATAAGAACCACATCCTCTACACCGATAACTACTACACGTTGCCTATCCTGACCAAGTACCTCCATGACCGCAAGACCGGAACTGTCGGCACAGTCAAGGCCAAGAGGAAGGGCATGCCAGGCTACCCAACCAAGACGAAGAAGATGGACATCTTCCACAAGAAGAGTGGCCCCATCCTCTCCATCCACTGGCATGACCAGCGGAAGGTCAACCTCCTCAGTACATGCCACAAGGCTCAGATGGTCGCCACAGGGAAGGTGGACCAAAGAACCAAGAACCCCGTCCAGAAACCAGCTGCTGTCCTGGATTACAACCTCAATATGCGCCTCGTTGACAAGTCCGACATGCAGATGGGCTTCATCGACTGCCTGCGAACATCTTGCAGGTGGTACAAGAAGTTTATCCTGCATACGGTAGATATGTCGGTCCTCAATGCCTACAACATCTACCGTCTGAGGACTCCAGGAGCCAAGAAGTACAAGTCCCTGCGGAAGTTCCACAAGCAGGTGATACTTGAGCTCCT
>JBAKBP010039819.1:0-14423 GCA_037953745.1 Lithodes maja | reverse complement strand
CATGCGTGTACCTACATCACACAAATATGCATGCATAATACAGGTAGTCCATACTCAACACTACTTTAGAAATGCCGTCATTTGTCAAAATCAAACGGTGACAGCACCACGAATTCGGACGGAATGACCAAAAAAGCAATATAGTGTATGGTATTGATATACATCGATACTTTCAACTCGCTAAATATGACATTGTCTAAATAGTTTTGGGCGAAAATAGACAAGGTGCGTGTTTGCACAATCCTTCCTTTTTCATCTAGCATGATAAATGTAGCCAATAAAAAACAACGGTAAATCGGCTGTCACGTGGGGTGACACAATGTCAATAACATGCCAGCATTATGCGTGTTAAAAGAGATCCACAATTAACGATACTACTGGAAAGATACTAAACAATGACGAAAGTGACGATGTGGAGACATTGAAGAGACCGAGGTGGGTAGGAGAGGACTAAGGAATATTGGAGTAAGAACAAAATGCTAATAATGCAGTTCAGGAGACGATGCCAGGTGTGCAACAGCCCAATAAGCATGGAGAAAGTGGAGTAATAATGGCTGAAAACCTGGGTCAAATAACATATCCAGGTAAAGGTTGCTTCACCGAAATGGTTAACAGGAGAGAGAGAGAGATATGCGTAAATACAAGCTGCAAGTGTTGAATATAATTCGTGGAATTTGTAGACAAGGCAATTAAAACAAAGATCATATAATGACGCTAAGGGAATAAGAAGACAAGTAGAAATCAGAGAGATGGAAACGCCAGCGGTAATATAAGCCGCTTGAAATAATAATGCTGAAGACAACGGTAAGTAAAAAGGCAAGAAGGTGAGACAGTATATGAGAGAGAACAAGAAAGGTGGAAAGAGGAAGAGGAATTTAGTGTACTCGTAGGAGGAGAGGTGGTTGGAGGATAAGCAAATGGTAGGAGGAGATGGAGGAGGAAAAGAATATATAGAATTGTGGGAGATGCCGGCTTGGGGGGCACTGGGGCGAGAATATATGCATGAGGAAAACTTGGGTGTATAAGGTGTAGGGGATGAACAATTGAGAGTGTAGGAGAGATAGATAGTTACATGTACTTAACCCATGGGATCCGGGAAGCCTCATATGAGGTGAAACAAATTTTGGTTAGGAATCCGTGAGGCCTCATATGAGGCTAAATAAAAATGCTGTGTCCGAATCACCGCCCGCCGCCGCATCCCGTACGCCTAACAAAAGCAAGACTAAAACGACCAAGAAAACAGTGCTACATCCCGGTGGTGTTGCACACACTCTGGAAGAGCTAAGCGAATATAGTGAACTGAGTGAATATAGTGAACTGAGTGAACTTGGGTGTGACTTTGACGATGAACAAGTGGTTAGTGAAGATGCGGGTGAAAGTGGCGGATGAATTAGAGCTTCTGGGTTTTATTAGTATCGATGAGGACGATCATGACAAGGATAATGCCGATGGTGAATGCGATGCTCGAGAATATAGTGAACTGAGTGAACTTGGGAGTGACTTTGACGATGAAGAAGTGGTTAGTGAAGATGCGGGTGAACCCGGCGTCGGCTGTCGGCACGCCTTCTCCGGCCAGTAACAGTATAACAATATGGGCAAGTGAAAGAGACACAAACATTTGTAATAATAACTAACTCTTATTGAAATAATTACAAGTGTAAATTACGCTACCTTACGGTACCGGTACCGTATGCTTGTCTAGCCTAGCCTAGCCTAGCCTAGCCTAACCTAGTAAGTGAAAGTGACACACAAATGTATAACAAGTAATAATAACTCAATAATAACAGTGAGTGACAATAATTAATAACAAAAAGAGTAGTAGGAGTGAAAGTGACACAATAATATCCAATAACAGTGAAAGTGCCGAAAATATGTTACAAAATGTTTCACATAACTCAATAATGGTTGTAAAAGTAATAAATGACACAATAACTATGACATTATCTCCATAGAAACATAATATCGTCTACTGGTACCAAAGCCACCGAAGCGACGAGTGACTTAGTGCGTGCTAGCCAGGGTCGCGGCGAAGCGTTCGGACGCAGACAAAATATGCAGAAAAACACCACCAATCCCATCATCATATCTCGGCAAATCACTTGTCGTAGCGATGTCAGCTCAATGCCAGTCTAGAGATGAAGGTTGGTTCTACACTATACAATTTAGTTTCGGTTCTAGGTGGTCTCAATCAGTAGATATCGATTTTGAAGATTGCCATTTCTCATAAATACCCCCGGACAGAGCGATAGGCCTCATATGAGGGCCCACGGTTCCGATGGGTTAAACCTAATTTAACAATATTAGTTGAGATCCTGTTGAAACAATGGCCTATACGAAGGGATTTACAATATGGTGGGTCATCAACATTGAGTTGTATAAGTGCGCAGAATTTCGGTGTGAGTGTTTAAGGTTCAAGTCCTTGGAATGTCACATGTATTTGTTGATTTCATTAATTGAGTTTAGAAGTGAAAGTTGGATGGTGAACCAAAAAAATATAATACATCGGTCACTCTGTGTGTATACATTGGCTAACCTCTAAAACGTCTCTGAATAATTATAGCACATCCTCTCCCCCATCTCCACCCCTTACTCCCCAACTCCACGTATTTTTACATTTCCAGGGGTTGTACATTTCTGCCTGGGCTGCGACGATAATATAATTTATGAAACCCGCATCTAACCATTAGTTCCTAAAGCATCATCAGGGCTCATTTAGTTGATTATAAACCCACATCTAACCATTAGTTCCTAAAGCATCATCAGGGCTCATTTAGTTGACTATAAACCCGCATCTAACCATTAGTTCCTAAAGCATCATCAGGGCTCATTTAGTTGACTATAAACCCACTTCTAACCATTAGTTCCTAAACCATCATCAGGGCTCATTTAGTTGACTATAAACCCGCATCTAACCATTAGTTCCTAAACCATCATCAGGGCTCATTTAGTTGATTATAAACCCGCATCTAACCATTAGTTCCTAAAGCATCATCAGAGCTCATTTAGTTGATTATAAACCCGCATCTAACCATTAGTTCCTAAAGCATCATCAGGGCTCATTTAGTTGATTATAAACCCACTTCTAACCATTAGTTCCTAAACCATTATCAGGGCTCATTTAGTTGATTATAAACCCACTTCTAACCATTAGTTCCTAAAGCATCATCAGGGCTCATTTAGTTGACTATAAACCCACTTCTAACCATTAGTTCCTAAAGCATCATCAGGGCTCATTTAGTTGACTATAAACCCACTTCTAACCATTAGTTCCTAAAGCATCATCAGGGCTCATTTAGTTGATTATAAACCCACTTCTAACCATTAGTTCCTAAAGCATCATCAGGGCTCATTTAGTTGACTATAAACCCACTTCTAACCATTAGTTCCTAAACCATCATCAGGGCTCATTTAGTTGACTATAAACCCACTTCTAACCATTAGTTCCTAAAGCATCATCAGGGCTCATTTAGTTGACTATAAACCCACTTCTAACCATTAGTTCCTAAAGCATCATCAGGGCTCATTTAGTTGACTATAAACCCACATCTAACCATTAGTTCCTAAAGCATCATCAGGGCTCATTTAGTTGACTATAAACCCACTTCTAACCATTAGTTCCTAAACCATCATCAGGGCTCATTTAGTTGACTATAAACCCACTTCTAACCATTAGTTCCTAAAGCATCATCAGGGCTCATTTAGTTGATTATAAACCCACTTCTAACCATTAGTTCCTAAAGCATCATCAGGGCTCATTTAGTTGAATATAAACCCACTTCTAACCATTAGTTCCTAAAGCATCATCAGGGCTCATTTAGTTGATTATAAACCCGCATCTAACCATTAGTTCCTAAAGCATCATCAGGGCTCATTTAGTTGATTATAAACCCACTTCTAACCATTAGTTCCTAAAGCATCATCAGGGCTCATTTAGTTGATTATAAACCGACTTCTAACCATTAGTTCCTAAAGCATCATCAGGGTTAATTTAGTTGATTATAAACCCACTTCTAACCATTAGTTCCTAAAGCATCATCAGGGCTCATTTAGTTGATGATACACCCACTTCTAACCATTAGTTCCTAAAGCATCATCAGGGCTCATTTAGTTGATTATAAACCCACTTCTAACCATTAGTTCCTAAAGCATCATCAGGGCTCATTTAGTTGACTATAAACCCACATCTAACCATTAGTTCCTAAAGCATCATCAGGGCTCATTTAGTTGATGATAAACCCACTTCTAACCATTAGTTCCTAAAGCATCATCAGGGCTCATTTAGTTTATTATAAACCCACTTCTAACCATTAGTTCCTAAAGCATCATCAGGGCTCATTTAGTTGACTATAAACCCACTTCTAACCATTAGTTCCTAAAGCATCATCAGGGCTCATTTATTTGATTATAAACCCACTTCTAACCATTAGTTCCTAAAACATCATCAGGGCTCATTTAGTTGATTATAAACCCACTTCTAACCATTAGTTCCTAAAGCATCATCAGGGCTCATTTAGTTGATTATAAACCCACTTCTAACCATTATTTCCTAAAGCATCATCAGGGCTCATTTAGTTGATTATAAACCCACTTCTAACCATTAGTTCCTAAAGCATCATCAGGGCTCATTTAGTTGATTATAAACCCACTTCTAACCATTAGTTCCTAAAGCATCATCAGGGCTCATTTAGTTGACTATAAACTCACTTCTAACCATTAGTTCCACCTGATGGTCACTCGCCATGTGGCCATCTTAATTATTCAGCTATTACAAAGGTGTTGTACCGTAATATGCTGTTAATCATGACAACTTAGTACGAATATGACACAGATATATATTAAGTTTGTATTATTGCTTCAATATCAATTAATCACCTTTTAAATGATTATATTTATCGTCATGTGCAATAAAATCCATTATGCATATGAATACTGACAACCGCCCAAATGTTGTTGTTTGTTGTCATTGATTTGTTACATTCAAATACATATTGAATAGGTTGAAGTAAATTAACCTAGGTTATATTAGGTAAAATTCACGGTGACTAATGAGGTGTGTTTTTATGCATACTTACAAGCCACGATTATTATATACCTTTAGAGATTATTTCTGAGGAAACTTACTTATAAAATATTATTTTCTTGTTTGGGTTCGAAACATACTAAATTGGGTCCATAAGTATCATGGATCCCATCTGCATTAATGGTCAGAAATGGGTCTCACGAAATTAACTCGTCTGGGGCCTGATTAATAAAAAGGGGAAGAGGGCAGAGAGACTTTATGTTATCTACGGTTTGGTCTCTGTTCTTTTCGTATGAGGGGCGGGATGAGTGATGGAGGGACGGAAGAGAAAGGGGGGGGGGGGGGAGGTAGTTAATATATAGTCAATGGGGGAGGGGA
Source organism: Lithodes maja (assembly GCA_037953745.1). Taxonomy (NCBI): domain Eukaryota; kingdom Metazoa; phylum Arthropoda; class Malacostraca; order Decapoda; family Lithodidae; genus Lithodes; species Lithodes maja. The sequence continues at coordinate 9,025 of JBAKBP010039819.1, read as the reverse complement.
GAGAGATAGAGACTTAGACAGAGAGAGAGAAATAGTTAATAGTAATAGACATACCGATATATGGTAAGGCAGGTCTTCCTTGATACAACAATAAAGTTAATATAATGCTACCAAAACTCTCTCTGACATTATATTGTGGTTACCATGGTGATGTATACACCATATAATATTCCTAACATTTAAAGTAACTTTCCAACACCAGTACTAGTTTAATTACTTCCAAAATATCGGTTCCATACCTACAATATATTGTAACTTAAATTACGACATTGAGCCCTAAATATAAGTGATGAAATATATGTGTGTTTACGTTCATGGAATACATAATAGGTGGACCTTACAGTTCAATAACTAAACATATTAACATCCTAACATCAGACCAAGCTGATTTATAGGTCTATATTATCAATAATTGATTATATTGTTTTGACTAACTATCAACCTGTGTAACCACACGTATTTGCATATGTACTGTACCTATCAAGGCCTACTTATCAGACTCTCTCTCTCTCTCTCACACACATGTTTAATGACAATACTTTGAGATTTGATGAATATAGAACTAAGCGAACACATATTACGTGACAGACAAGAGTTAATACATGTGAACATAATTGTATACAAGAAACATTTCGGAAGAGTATAAAGGGTCAATGGACACAAACTGTATGATTATGTAACCATACTGGACACAGCACCTCTTTCGCACATATACTGTATTTCTAAACTCCGTCTTTTCACCTCCCTCTCGGTTTACTTCTCCCTCTTTGTCCTTCCACCTCACTCTTGTACACTATCTTAGTCATTCTCTCGCTTCCCATAAGTTCCACATGGCCGAACCATCTCAAGGTGTTCCTTTTCACATTTTCCAGGACATTATCTATTATGATAATTTAATAGTGTTCTAAGATACCAGAAAAGGGAAATAATGGGAAATATCTGGGTACCATTTACAAAACACTAGTTGTGAGTAAATACTTATATCGCCCATGTAATATTGCAATGAAGTGGGGCAGAGCTGGGTGGGTGAGCTAGGCAGACATTAATAATGTTTGGTGTTACAATCACCAACAACTAAACAATTAACAACACGGTCACAAACCTACATAATCCCCCAATACGTGCACAAACACCCAAACACACAATCCCGGATACATACACATGCACCCAAATACACAATCCCCAACATGTACACAAACATTAACCTACACAATCACCAACACGTATACAAACACACACCTACACAGTTACCAACACGTACACAAACAAACACCTACACATACACAAACACCCACATACACAATCACCAACACGTACACAAACAAACACCTACACAATTACCAACACGTACACAAACAAACACCTACGCAATCACCAACACGTACACAAACACACACCTACACAATTACCAATACGTACACAAACAAACACCTACACAATCACAAACACGTACACAAACAAACACCTACACAATTACCAACACGTACACAAACACCTACACAATCACCAACACGTACACAAACATTAACCTACACAATCACCAACACGTACACAAACATTAACCTACACATTCACCAACACGTACACAAACATTAACCTGCACAATCACCAACACGTACACAAACACACACCTGCACAATTACCAATACGTACACAAACAAACACCTACACAATCACAAACACGTACACAAACAAACACCTACACAATTACCAACACGTACACAAACAAACACCTACACAATCACCAACACGTACACAAACATTAACCTACACAATCACCAACACGTACACAAACATTAACCTACACAATCACCAACACGTACACAAACATTAACCTACACAATCACCAACACGTACACAAACATTAACCTGCACAATCACCAACAAGTACACAAACATTAACCTACACAATTACCAACACGTACAGTCTTCGACAGAACTGGTGTCCATGGCCTGAGACAGTGTGTTAGTTCACTTATCTTTTAATAGATGGCCCTTTAATGGCTTCCAATAAAAGGGGGCGGGGTTAATATAGAGCTTTAAAGGAGGAGTCAAACGTGTGTGTGTGTGTTCAAGACCAGCACACAGAATATGTTTAATGTTACACACCACACAGGCTATATTATAAGACTAGCCCATGCCCAGAAGCCTAGATCACAAATAAGTAATGCACATCAGATGTTATGTTATTTATAGAGTTAAGTATACTGACAATCAAGTTTCTGTTCTTCGCACTTCCCAGTCCCTCCTCCTCCCCCTCTTTCTTTCACCCCAATTCCCTAAGTCTCCACTTCCTTCCTCTCCCTTCATCCCCCCCCCCCTCTATCTCTCTCTCTCTCTCTCTCTCTCTCTTTTTCTCTCAAGGATGCAAATGATACTGTCTAAATTACGCAGATAAATATTATATATGCGATTGCTTTAAATTTACTAATGCATGACAAATTAACATACCAATATTGATTAGTAATAGAATAACTAGCGAGGCAGCGAACAACATCTATTGCCCGCTGTCTCGCTGGTTATCCTCTTCTTACTTAAATTACGATTCCCGAAGAACACGTCTATATTTGTTAATATATACTAAGTGTAACAATAATATGTGTTAGCTATTCAGTTTGAGACACTGGTTTATGTTAAGCATAATTCACCAAGGATATAAGTTAGTTGTGTGTTATTTGGAATAAGTTGGAAAATGCATAAAATTATTACCACACATATTAATGTTTGAGAAGACGACGCTTCAACCTTTCTCATATGTCCATAATATGCAAGCACCAACCCACCCACACACAGACACAGGATGCAAAGCACACACACAAACGGCAACATAAAATTCACACTACATAATTATATGATGATCACATACTACGCACAGGGCACAAAACAGTCACACATGATAACATAAAACACACACACACACACACACATACCTTGGTCCAGGCAAAACTAGTAAACGTATTAGCATTTTTGAGGAAGTGTTGTTGCCCTCAGTGCGTGCCATGATCATTCCTGAGCCTTACCCCATCCGGGATTTAGCTGGTCCACAAGGGGGTGTGACATGATTCCCATAGATCATTTGTGGGCCATCATATCTATGGAATGGAATATGGTCCAGATTAGGAGCAGTGAAGCGGTAGGGAGGCAAGCACGGGAGGAGTGGGAGGGTGTCCGTCGCTGCCCTAATAAGTTGGAAATTGATTAACTCTGTTCCAAGGAGAATACAGGAGGAGGTAGTTGATGCAGCTGATGGGTGGAGTTCCTAATGATTTAATAAATATACATTGTACAAGTTGGGTTTACCTTTTAAACCCTTTATATATATTATATAATGTATGTGTGTTTCCAATGTTCACCTTAAACATAATAATGGTGAAATATTAAAATATTGAATACAATTCACGGTAGCATACACAAAACTATAATAAACTGTAAATTATGTTTGGAGGATAATACAATTCACGGTAGCATACACAAAACTATAATAAACTGTAAATTATGTTTGGAGGATAATACAATTCACGGTAGCTTACACAAAACTATAATAAACTGTAAATTATGTTTGGAGGATAATACAATTCACGGTAGCATACACAAAACTATAATAAACTGTAAATTATGTTTGGAGGATAATACAATTCACGGTAGCATACACAAAACTATAATAAACTGTAAATTATGTTTGGAGGATAATACAATTCACGGTAGCATACACAAAACTATAATAAACTGTAAATTATGTTTGGAGGATAATACAATTCACGGTAGCATACACAAAACTATAATAAACTGTAAATTATGTTTGGAGGATAATACAATTCACGGTAGCATACACAAAACTATAATAAACTGTAAATTATGTTTGGAGGATAATACAATTCACGGTAGCATACACAAAACTATAATAAACTGTAAATTATGTTTGGAGGATAATACAATTCACGGTAGCATACACAAAACTATAGTAAACTGTAAATTATGTTTGGAGGATAATACAATTCACGGTAGCATACACAAAACTATAATAAACTGTAAATTATGTTTGGAGGATAATACAATTCACGGTAGCATACACAAAACTATAATAAACTGTAAATTATGTTTGGAGGATAATACAATTCACGGTAGCATACACAAAACTATAGTAAACTGTAAATTATGTTTGGAGGATAGTTATAAAATTTTGAAGTAAACGTAGAAAAGCCTAAGCAACTTATATCAACTTTTAAAGTTAATATATTTTTTTTAGAAAGTTGGTTTATCGTTAACAGTTCAATACGATGACTTATTTTAAAGTAAAATATTACAATGGGTAGCGCAGAACTGTTTACTGATCTTAGTGATAAATCACAGTATTGAAGCTAGTAATTTACAATCCGCCGATCAAAGTATAATGCAATATTCATAGCGTGTCATATTACATACTAATTAAGGTAGATTATGTATTTGTCAATCATAGTGCTGTGAACAATGGAATGGAAAACAATATATACCCTAATAACGAATTGTTTTTTTTTATTACAAAGACACAAACCTCAGCTCAGCTAAAGCTCTTTCCTAACTGAGCCGTTATTGTCTTGTCTTTTTAATAGATGCACTGTTTGTTATGAGGTTATAATTTGCTCCAAGCTAGATTACAATGCGATCCAGCTTGTCTTGACGCGTGGATTGTAACATCCCTTCTCGATAACTTTTACAATTTTATACAATTGTTAACACTAACTAATACGTAAATTTATTTTTATTTTTTTCTATGTGATTGAGGGAGGCAAAAGGCAGAACTGCCTATAGCGAGTGCCTCCCCCATAGCTGAAAGAGTGACAGGGCCAAAAACAACGGACGTTCGAGCCAAAATGCCTGGACACACTGAGTTTGAAACAATTAGTCATAGGAAGAGGGAAAGACTGATTCTGTGAGAGAGTTCCAGAGCTCAGCTGTTGAGTAGAAGAAAGACTAAGAGTAACGTTTCACTCTCGGGTTGGAGAGTTGCAACGAGTAGGGGTGGGATTGAGTTGCAAGACGGGTACCACGTGCCCTACGTAAAGGAGGTGGTATACACTGGGAAAGCTCTGAGGAACACTGATTATTATAGTAGCGATAGAATAGCGAGAGAGATGCAACATTGCGGCGGAGAGAGAGAGATTGCAGAGAGTTGGTGAGTGGACGGGAGTTAATGATACAAAAGGCCTTCCTTTCAACTTTGTCTAGGAGAGGTTGGTAACTTTTAAGTGGTGTTCCAACGGAGCACATATATTTATTTTCTATAACAAATTGTATGAAGTAATGCACAGAATACGAGTTAATAATTGAGAATCAGTAAAGGTAAAAATAACAGTTCGTAAAACCCCATAGTAATATTTATTGACAGCTTTGAACACGATGAGGACAATTTTAAATTCGGTTACGAGAGAGAAGGGGAGAGGGAAAGAGAGAAGGAGGGAAATTGGGGAAGGCAGCAGAGAGAGAGAGGGAGGAGGGGGGGATCATAAGTGCGAAGGACAGAAACTCGATTGTCAGTATACTTAACTCTATAAATAAGATAACACCTGATGTGCATTACTTATTTGTGATCTAGGCTTCCAGCATGGGCTAGTCTTATAATATAGCCTGTGTGTTGTGTAACATTAAACATATTCTGTGTGCTGGTCTTGAACACACACACACGTTTGACTCTTCCTCCTTTAAACCTCTGTATTAACCCCGCCCCCTTTTATTAGAAGCAATTCAAGGGCCATCTATTAAAAGATAAGTGAACTAACACACTGTCTCAGGCCATGGACACCAGTTCTATCGTAGACTGTACACAAACCTTCACCTACACAATCACCAACACATACACAAACATTCACCTACACAAACATTCACCTACACAATCACCAACACATACACAAACATTAACCTACACAATCACCAACACATACACAAGCATTCACCTACACAATCACCAACACGTACAAAAACACACACACACTGGTGTGTGCCAATCATATTTGCCAGCTTGGAAATAAAAAGGTTAGCCTATACGGAGAACTGCAGCTCTCTTCCCATTCCTGAATCTGACAGTTTTCCTTTACATCTACTATGTATACTGGAAGTAACTGTAGAGCTAGCTGTCTTTCTTGAAAATCAACTATCTATCGGTGGCTGTCTATTTGTATCTGTCTGAATATGTTTGCAAATGCTTGTCTGTGCATATGTTTAGCATACAGTAAGCATAATTATTCAGTATACAAATCAGTATATCTACAGTATATAATAAGCCAAAGAGTGATATGTAATACTTTACAAATTGATCTCACCAAACCACATCTGAAACTGACATACACAGTCATTGTTGTTGATTTTCCCTTTCATTCCAACAATATATATGGATTGTTTACATATACACGGTGGCACAAAGTTTGGTTACCCAGTTCATTCAGCTGGCACCTAACCTGGGTAGCCCAGTTTTGCCCCACCCTGAATATACGGTATATGAACACAACACCAACAATATAATAATAATAATAATAATAATAATAGTGTAGGTTACTTAATTACCCCCATTTATCTCTAGCCCTTGCTAAGAGATTCAATAGTGCTCGAACAGTTCCTGGAAATAATCTTTAGCTAAAGGGATACACATGTCAAATTCACCTACACAAACACAATTATAAACACTCGTAGAAAATAACGTGATCCACATCAATACAGAATATACTGTACATATAAAAGATCACTCAACCACACCTACCACCACATCTTATGGTATAAAAATAACGAAGTGGCTACGGGTCCCGTAGCCCAGCCTCACTGGCTGGGCTGCGTGACACTACCAGTGGTGTCCCGCAGCCCAGCCACACTGGGTAGGCTACGGGACACCACCACAAGTGTTCCACGTATACAAAGCTTGACTTTATAGCTAAATTTGTTCATATCGTATTTCCATCTATTTTTGCTTAGTTTAAACACATGCCCTTTGATCCTACCAGGTTACCTCACAACAAAGTCTTTGTAAATCGTTGTTATATACCCCTCACACGTCTTCTCCTCCAAGCTTGGGAAATTGTGATTCTTCAGTGTGTGTGTGTTACTCAGTTACTCAGTTACTCAGTTACTTGTTCGTCAAGGGGAATCCACGCAATGCGAGCTAAGCTCATTATTATCGCGCCTCCTTAACTGGGAATGTATTGCGTGAAATGCATGTTAAGTGTTTTATGTACTGTTGGAATGGCTGTGGATGTGTGTGTAGTCTGTATTTAGCCAATTGGCGACATTGGAAACGAAGGCTTAGGGTGGATCTGTATGGTACCATTCTCACTATAGACGGTACCGTCTCGCCCGAAGGCTTAGGTAGCCATCAGCTTAGGTGAACCATATGATACCCATCTCGCCTTGTACCATTTTTGCCAACCCCAGATGGGACGTCACAACGTCGTCCACTTATTCCAGGTACCTATTTACAGCTAGGTGAACTGAGGCTAACACATGAAAGGAGACAAGCCCAATTTGTCTCCGCCCGGTCTGGGATTGAACCCCCGACCCCTCGTGTGTGAGACGAGAGCTCTACCTACTAGGCTACGGGCTGTGTGTGTGTGTGTGTGTGTGTGTGTGTGTGTGTGTGTGTGTGTGTGTACAAATGAATGGTACTGGTGTGGATGGAAATATTTACGAATGGGTTTGTGAATGAAAGTACGAAATGTTTCTGTGATTGTGAATAGAAAGGTGTGTTTGTGTAAGTGTGTGTGTGAGCACGTGGTTGTATGTTTGTGAGTAGAATTATACATGGCAGGGTAGGTGCTTTTAATAGTGAATCCTTGTCCACTTGTAAATGAAAATGTGTGTGTGTGTGTGTGTGTGTTGTATAATATATATATATATATATCTGCCATGGTCAGGTTCTCTATAGTTCTTGATTCCACTATAACACTTGGTAGCTTATTCCACCTACAGTATCTACAACTCTGCTACCAAACCAATATTTGCCTATATCTTTTCTGAAACGAAAAATATCTAATTTGAAACCATTTGTTCGAGTTCTATCGCTATCACTGAACTTGAATACGTAAGGAAGATTTCTATCATGTGTAAGGTCCTAGGACTTACATATAAGAACATAAGAACATAAGAAAACGGGAGTCGGCAGAAAGCCGATCGGCTCATATAAGGCATATCCCTCTCACACCCAACACTAATTATAAGGCCTAATGATAGGCCCAACTCACTAACACCATGAGGACTGACCTCACCAAAACGATCAGAGGTCAACATGGGAAGATGGGAGTCTGCAGAGCGCCGACCTGACAACAACCGGCAGATTCCACTCACACCCAACCTCCATTATAAATAATAAATAGGGCATTAGGATAACACCATAGAGGATTTTTTAGACTAAATATATGGATTCATATGGTAATAGTTTGTTCTAGGACCTACATCAAGTGCTTGATTTATTACCAAGATAGTTTGAAATAGTATTAGTAAATAAGGTGAATATGGGCATTGCTCTAATCAAGATGGGTTGGGTGTGAAAGGGATCTGCCTTGTATGGCCAATTGGCTTTCTGCAGACTCCCATTATCTTAGGTTGTTCTTACGTTATGTTCTCTCTCTCTCTCTCTCTCTCTCTCTCTCTCTCTCTCTCTCTCTCTCTCTCTCTCTCTCTCTCTCTCTCTCTCTCTCTCTCGCTCTCTCCCTTTGTACTCCTTTGTACTCCTCTTCTAAGCAACATGTGCCAAAGTACATATATAAATTCAATAATGTCCAACTCCAATATCATTACAGTTAAGTAACTTTTAACTAATTACCTCCTCCTCTACCCATATATATATATATATATAGATACATACATACCTGCACATTCATACATACAATACGTACATATTCTTAATAGCACGTTAGCATCCACTATTAAATATTCAGTTAAATATAGAAATTGTATCAACTAAGAAAAGAGGTAGGGGCCTAGTGGGGAATGGGAGGAGTATAAATTGTAATTAAAGGACCAAGGCAGTCAATGGTACCAATTAAATGTGATTAGAGGGTCCACC
>JBAKBP010039818.1:0-14424 GCA_037953745.1 Lithodes maja | reverse complement strand
CTATTTGTTTCATAACAATGATATGCCGTGGGCTGTGGCATGGTCAGTAGCATGTATGACTGCTGATCGAAGAGTCTGCAGTTCGATCCCACGTCGTGCCACTCGTAGACGGCAACAGTTTCGGCAGCTCGGTCTAGCAATGCGTGGCAATTATCCAATAAAGTCCCTGTAACAAGGGTACACCCTAGCCCTATCAATCAAGGGAGTGCACGGCATTAAAAACTGTATCAACGATATGTCGAGGTCATGTCCCTCTCTCTAGATTTCACACAAATAATCATAAAGGCATTCGGAAAACTAGTGAGTTTGACTGCACAAGACCTTAAGTGTTGAAACTCATTGAGTTTAATTATTTGAAGACTTGAATGCTCTACCAAAGTAAATATTTCTTGAAGGTGCATTCTATAAGGCTTATTCAATAACTAGGAAAAAAAAAGAAAAAAAAAGTAAAATATTCCGTCATTACACATCAATATTCTGGTGTTAGAGTACCATAAGTTGGAATAAAATTTGCTTAGATAAGTGTACACAGATATTTACTATTATATGATTCAATTTCCCCCATCGTTCGGATTCCACAAACTAATACAATTTTCTTTCAACCCTTCCTCACTTAGCATTTCTAGAATAGTAATCTGCCCTATAGAAATATCATCCTTAAACTACATTTCCTAATACCATTCCATGTCCAACAAGTTTTTTAATCTGGCATCACACATGTAGTTTTATCAGTGGGTTGTATCAGAACTTGATATGCACTTTAAGTTATCATACTATTTTAATTGACTTGTGAAGAGGTACGTAGGAGCATGAACCCTTGTCGGGCCAGAGTGGACAGAAGGGTGCTATACTGGTATGGACATGTTGAGCGAATGGAAATGAAAGGCTTACAAAGAGAGTATATGAGTCAGATACAAGGGGAGGTAGAGGGATAGGAAGACCTCCGTTGAGATGGAGAGATTGTGTAGTACAAGTATTGGAAGATAGAGAGATAACTGTAGAACAGGCAATAGAAGTGGTAATACATAGGAATGAATGTAGAATGCTTGTGCATAGATGAGTGGTAATGCGGTCATTGAGAGAGGGGGTCGGGCGCCAGTTGGACTAGTCACTAGATTATAGTCCGTCAGGCGCCTGGCCAGGGGAGCCGGTGTAAATGAAGGGTCATGCCTGGATGTGAGGTGGGCGGGTATTGTGGTGTGCTCCGCTGCGTGTTTGCCTGCTGAGACCGGATCCTCTCCGGGAGGTCTGGGGTCGAGGGAGTGCTGGAGGCCCTTACTGATCCTTGGTCTCTGGGTCTTCTGTTGGGCGACCTACAGTAGATGTGTGTGAATATATATTTTGTTGTTTATGTTGTGTTGTGTTGTGTCTCAAGCCAGCTACCCTCAGCTGTGAGGTATGTGCCTGAATACCGGGTATATACATACATATAATGATTTTGCTGGAACCTGCTTTTCATACATTGGCTTAGCTCGCTCAAATCTTAACTGAACAAATGCGCCAGATCCGGGTCCGGAGCGAGCGACAACCATTTCCAGTGTGCCCCCATTAGGCAACTTGGACTAGAACAATAAACAAATGCCTAGCGTGTTTATAATAGTTTTCTACGATTTTCACCAAGCAAAGTCATAAAATTTTAATTTTTTAGCAAAGCTTTATAAATTTGGCCCTAGGTACCTTAGGTTCCTGCCGTGAGGTGATAGTAAGGACTGGGACGGGATTTCCATTGAGTGTGTGGCAGAGCACCTGGTTACTGAAGAACACGTCACTTCCCAAATCATGTGATTCCACAGTACTCAGGTACGACTGGAAATGAAAAATATAAAATACACTTGAGATATACTGTACCAGTACTGTATTTCCCTTACAGCACCGTATACAAATTATGAAGGAAAGACTTGCAGCAATGTCGTTGAAGCAGTCTTAATACAACATTATTATACTTACAATGTGTTGAAAGTTGAATAAAATCAATATATGTTTCGATAGTATGAAGTAAAGTCATATGCCAGTGAAAGAAAACAGAAAAGATACATTGAAATTGTACTGTATTAGGGAATGATCCATGTAGGCCACCTATAATTCACTTATTTTTAATTTGCTTCCTTTTACAAAATATAAAACAAATAGACAACAGACCTGGAGTCTGGTGTAGGTGTAAGGGTAGTGGTAGGCGAGGTAACAGACATCGTAGTCGTGGGGGAAGACAACAGTGAAGGTGGCAGTATAGTAGCACTTATTGGTACTACCGCCGCCATCCACGCCCCCTGTCCTCCGCCCTGGCCCCCGGCCCCGGTCCTGGGTGGTGCCATGGTGGTCCTTGGGGATGCGGGCGTAGTGATTCTTGTGGTAGCAGATGTCATGGCCGGTCCGCTCCCAACGACTGCGACCTTCCAAAGACTCCCGCACGCTGAACATTATCGGCTTCATCCCTGCCCCAGATTATAAGGTAGATGAATAATCCTATTCTGCCTAAATAAGTACAGTACATGAATACAAATTTCACTAAAACATATACATAGGGCCTATACATGAACATATACAGTATATTGTTTAATACACCTGCTGCATCCCTCCTGGGCGAGACGGCCAATAAAAATATATAAATTTACCGAGAAAAGAAACAATAGAAGACATACAAGTTTATGCATACAAGTTTAAAAATCGCTTCATCCAACACAAGTACATAACCCAATGGCATCCCTCAAAGAGCATTCATATCACCAACACTTTTTAACCATATCATCAACGATCTCCCACAACCGAACCAAGCACTTGAAGCCCACATCCTCTCATATGCAGACATCCTCACCATCATATCACAATACCCCAAAATCGAACAAGCAACAAGCTACCTACAACAATACCTCCGACAACTGGAACAGTGGCTCCTACAAAATGGCATTGCAGTCTCACCCCAAAAATTCTCCATAACTTTGCTTACCCCAAACAGACATGAATCTTGCTTTCACTCTACTAAACAAACCATTTCCCCTCAACCGAACCCCTAATTTACTTGGTGTAACTTATGACACACATGTCATTACTCCACACATAGAAAACACAAACACCATAGCCTTACAAAAACTAAACACCCTCAGAACCCTCACAGGCAAGGAATTTGGCCAACAAAAAGAAACAACACTTGGTGATGGGATGGTCTATCAGAGTGAGAGTTGAGCGTTCTCTGCCATACCCATAGCATCCTCTGACTGTTCCTTTTCCTTATATGTTTTCTAGATATCAAGTGACGGCGTCTTTTCCGTGGATTGACCTCCCTGCTGCCAACCTAGAGGTTGGTAGATTGGGAGCTAAAGCGTCACACTTTTCCTTTACCCCTCAACTTTCCCTTCATAATTGCTGAGGGGCACAGGGCCATGGGTGAGGCTTTGGTTTCCCGGGCATTTCTGCACCCTCTTCAGCTCCCCGCCTTCGAGTGGCTTCGGTCACCTGGGCTTTATTAGTGGTAAGCAGAGATGGTTCTGTGGGGGCGCTCAGTTATGGCCTTGGCCTTGCTCGGGACCTTGGGGCTGCTCGGCCAGACAGCCTAGGGAACAGCAACAACAGCAACAACAGCAACAACAACAACAACAACAAACACTGTCCATACTTTACAAACAGTGCATCCGCACAACCATGCACTATGCTTCCCAAGCCTGGTCACCCTGCACTTCAACCACAAACATGAAGAAACTAAAAACCACTCAGAATAAGCCCTTAAAATGATAACTGGGTACACACAAACACAAATCACATACATGCAGAAACACAGATCCTCCCCCTGAAAACCCATTTAGACATGATAGGAACATAGGCCTACTCTTCAGCTCACGACCCACTTCACCCCTAACACATCACCCACCTCTAGACATGAAACAAACACCTGCCCTTTATTTCAATCACATATACATCATAATCCTACCCACACCTCCAAACACCAACACACACAAGCACATACACACACACCTTACCCAACAAATCATCAACATCATCATCAAATCTGATGCCTCGCTTCCAGAGGAAGTGCCCCAAATGGGATGGCCATGGCAGAAACTGCCTCCAGGCTCCCAGACATACCCCGACTGACCTACTCCACAGTGCCATTTCCACTAAGTGGATTATAACCATGAACACTGAAGGAGCAGACTCAGAGCAGTCCCTCACCCGGATGGCAGTTCCACCACTGTTTTGCTATTTTATTTACCCCAGTGGGGCCCTGGCTGGAAGCATACCAAGCACAGGAATTTTCTGAAGATAGGAACCAGTGGTCCACTGCTCCAGAGGCTGATTGCACCACCAAAGTGGCGGGCGGTGGGGTCGCCGCATCCCTACGCCAGTCATCAACAACAGACCACGCAACACAATCTTAAACTCTCCACCTCCCAAGATTAACCCATCAGAAAACACGCTTCCTAGAGAAACCCGAGTCACACTTGCACACCTCAGGTCCAGCCACCACCCGTATTTACAAGATTACAAACACAGAATAGATCTAACTCAAGACTCTTGTCCCCTCTGACAACACATAACACTTGATACTCCACTGCCCAGCACTTGCCCAGCACAGACATAACTTCAACATCCCTTCACTCAGGAGATTTCTGGACCCACCCGAGGGAGGTGGCGAACTACCTGGACGCCGTGGGATTCCCATAAAAGGGATTCCTGGGGCTACTACTACAACAACAAAAAGACTGTTTCATCCACAGAGAGAGTGGTTTCAGTCTTAGGTCCTAAATGGTGGCATTCAAGGCGACCCTGTTTTGGGCTGCCATTGTTGTCAAGTTCTTTATGTTGAGATCAGACCGAAGTACCTAATCCCACGTCTTTCTAGGTCTGCCCCTATGCATAGCTCCTCCCACGTTCATAGTCCGGCATTTTTTCACTCAGTTCTAATCATCTATTCTCTCCATGTGTTCAAACTAACCAAATCTGCTTGTGTGAATCACTTCACTGATACTCCTAATACCCAGACAAAAAAAAAAGAAAGAACATTTACACATCTTCACACTCTTGTGCTATTTTTATATTATAATACTAAAGAAAAGAAAATACCTAATTAAGATCTTCTCATCTAAATCAACTAAAACCTCGGATTGACTTACCAAAATTGAATTCGCTGTTGGATTTTTCATTGTTGATAATGTTGAGGACATAAGGTGTACCGGCCCGCATGTTGCTCACCTCGAAGTAGAACCATTGGTGGTGGTGGCGAGAGTTCACATCAGCGTTTAGTATCAGGTCATAGTCACTGTTTGAGGCCTGCAATGGTCACATGGAGCAGGAAATAGATTATATATTAACAAAGGAGTATTGTATTATAACAGTAACATCAAATGCTGTAGTTAAACAAAAGAACAAAAGCAAAGCTAAAGGGCGATTCACACAATCGTTTTCCGTTTCCACCCCGGGTGAAATTTAAAAACATTTGCCGCAAATTTTCCAACGAGCATGAAAAAATTTTCACATGGAGGAGGTGAATCAAAAGAGGAGACTGTGGACGGAGAATCGCTGAGCAGAAAGTACATGTTTAAAGATGGGCGATTAACGAAGGGGAGTGTTTGGTGTGGTAGCAGCGTTTTTTACTATATTAAGAGATATTAGTGCATCTTTGGGCCACTCACAAGATCAGATGCATTGTGCCTTGACAGATATAGTTAAGAAGAGCTGAAGATAAACTGGATGCTTCTGGTGCTTGGAGTTTAATGGAATACACATGGACTGTGAGGGCCTTAGGATGAATGTAAACAAACGAACATATTACTGAATGTCTTTTATTTTTCGTTTCGTGGAAGAGGCGACCAAGCCTTTGGATAAAAAATATATGCCAAGGTCGGGAAACGGGAGATTCGAGAAACCAACATGTTGATCCCTTCCATTTTCAAGGGAAATATGAGATTCCCACAAATTTTGAGTGTCCAGATACCAGTTTCTGTCGGTATTCTGGAATAAACATGATTGCGTGAATCGCCCTTTAGGGAAAAATAGTCGATAAAGAGTATCGATATATGCCTACTGTATGGTGCATATACATTATACTCTCAGTCGTATACACCGTACTATGGTTATATAAATTCTTTATAATTTTTAATAAACTTTCTCTCTGCTTACCTGGATAACTCTGCGCAAGTTTCCACTCTCGAACCTAGATTCAAAGTTAAGGTGAGTGATGCCAGCGTCCGCCTTGCCCACACGCTTCTCGTCCCAATTGCCCAGCAGTCTAGTGGAAATGTGTGTAAACATATGTTAAACAGAGAAAATTGATAGCATACAAACATAAAATATAATGTACATAGCATGGAGGACAATCCAATGAAAACAAACTCTAATGTGGAGATTATTTGTGGTGTAGGCCATGATTTACTGTGTATTACTACTAACTTAACATTAGCAATACCGGTACTATGTTATGTTAATAAAGACCCATATCCCTGCTAGCATATGTAGGTCCTTCATCTGATAGCAGCTCTCCAAGAGTCACAATCCAAGGCCCTCTCCATATTCAGTACCCTGTCTTGGAGATAATTTGGAAATTCAGTATCTCATTAGTTCCAATTCTACCTCAGTCTCTACCTCTAAGCACACATTCACCTTCCATACTCATGCTAGCAAGTTTCCTCACAAACTTATCCTTCTCTATTCTCTTAACATGTTAATACCATCTCAATCTACTACTCTATTTCCTGAGGGGATGGCCACAAATGAAACACCTCCATGCTTCTCTGTCATCCATCAGCCGATATTTCAAATACCAAGTCTCTCTTATTATTAAAAAACTATTTTAATAACCCATATTTTAACTTCCCTGTTTTAAACAGAAGACCTGGTAGACACGGTAATAGAAGACTAAATACATTTAATAAAAAGAAAAACAGGTCTGATATTAAAATTATTGTTAATAATTTATATTCATTATATCGAAATTTCGGAATTAAAAAATTAAAAGATTCATTGAAAGGCCTACAAAAGAAAAGTTGTTCTCCTTTTATAGAAAATATTCTAAACAATAAACATAATTTCACAAATAAATTTAAGAATATAGTCTTTGCTTTTATGGGATATATTAGAGCTAATTCTAAGAAATCCAAAGATAACAGTATTAAAGATAAAGTCATGTCCACTTTAAATTATTCCTCTAAAATTTTAGACAAAATTAATGTTAACAGTCTTATTAATTCAAAGAAAGTTAAGTCCATGTTACCAGATGGTTGTAAAGATTTCAAACCATTAATAGTGTATTCATATGAACGACCTGTTGGGTCTATTATTTGTAATTATAATAAAGTTTTAGGAAATCTTTCAGATAACGATATTTTCAATAATAATAAATGCGTGTGTGAAAGAGTCATGGATATGCCAGCTAGCAGACGTGATGCACTAGCAAAGTTCATTTATAGTCCGATATGTCACATATTAACAGGTGATGTAGAACTAGTTAAACATTTTGCAAACGACAAATTAGCGGAGCTATGTCGTAAAGGGTTTAAATTTAGAATAGGGAGTAATAAAGTAACATGGGACATAATTTTAAAAGATATTGTTTTTTCAGTCAATAAATTAAAAGATAAATTGTTAAAAATTGCGTGCTGCGATGCGAGAGAACTAGAAGCATGGTCTAAATTATTAATTAAGTTAATTAGAAATAAAATTTTCTCGCTTAAAAATGAATTTAATCTTTCAGATTTTATAGACTATAATTATAATAAGCTTAAAGCTGATTTAATAAATTTACATAAACATTTTGTAATCACTACAGTAGATAAAGCCAGCAATAATTATAGCTTCACATGTAAGAAATTTTATCTTGAAAACATGAAAAAAGAATTAGGTATTAACCCGGGAACTGCGGGGAGACTCTTAAGAGTTCCCCCGGCGGACTGCGGGAAGACTCTTGAGAGTAAGTAAAACAAAAAATCAACTTTTGACATCGAAAACAAATTTTGTTTTAATTTTTATTTATTTTTTTTTTTTATTTTTTTTTTGGCCCCTGGGCCATGCAAAATCTCAGTCCTCTACCTCCCCTCCTTCCCCACTTTCCTCCTCTCCTTCAGTTATCACCTATTTTCCCTATTATTCCCTTATTCTGAGGTATATTTTTGTGCTAACATTAGCGAGTTGCAAGCAGGGTGTTGTCATCACTGATGGCAAGCGAGTGCAAGAGAGAGAGAGAGAGTATCGATCGACTGTGTCTCAGTGGCCTTGGGGGAAATTGGCGGGAAAGCAGTTTGCCTCACCCATACATTATACAACTCGCGGGCTATATCTCCGATTTTGACCATCCAAACGCTGTTTTCACTCGTTTTATTGTTGTTTCAGGTTAATACCTTTATAATCAACCCATAATAGGCGCATATGGATAATTATTAATGCTATTAATGGTACAATGAATATTTTAGTGACGGAAACACCTCAAATACGTCAGCACAGGGGGACGTTTCCAATTACCCCCATGCGCACTTGTTAGGTTAAGGGTAACATATTACGTAAAAATATTTGCGGTAATTCTGTTTATGAAATTCAAAATAATCTGAATATTGATAACTTAATCGATGAACATACCAAGAAAAATATAAAATTTTTATATTAAACTTTCTGATAAGAACAAGTGCATTGCAAAATTATACATGTTACCTAAATTTCATAAAAGACCTTATAAATATCGCTTTATTGCCGGAGCAAAATTTGCTACCACTAAAACTCTATCAGAACAAGTCGTAAATTGCTTAAAATACATTAAAAGTACTCATAAAAGATATTGTAATACCATCATGAGAAGAACTGGCATTAACTATTATTGGAGTGTTGACAATTCGTTAGAAGTTATTGATAAAATAAATACCATGCCGAAAGTTACCTCGGTACATAGCTTCGACTTTTTAACTTTGTATACCAATTTGCCTTTAGATTTAGTATATTCAGAGCTTTGCTTTATTATAGATTTGCACTTTGACAGGTTCGTTAGGAATGGTAATTATTTCATAAATGTTTATACATATTTTAATAATGCATCACTTAGCTCTACTCCCACTAGTTCTGTATATTTTGATAGAACTAAACTTAAAGATGCCCTTAAATTCCTCCTTTTCAATACTTATGTTAGATTCGGCCCGTACATTTTCAAACAAATATTAGGAATTCCTATGGGTGGAAATGCTAGCCCTTTAATTGCAGACTTATTCTTGCTTGCTTTAGAATTTAATTATATAAAAGACTTAGTTGACAGTAGCAAGAAAAATAAAATCCCAGAAAAATTAGCACTTGCTAAACTGTTAAGTAATAATAGTAGATATATTGATGATATTCTTGTTTGCAATTTGTTAAATTTTAATCAAGTTGCTAAAGTTATTTACCCTAATTCTATTCCCCTCACACAATGTAACGTAAATTATAAAGTTGAAAATTTTCTTGATATAAATATAGAGATTGTTAATGAACAGTGCATACTTAAAGTATATCACAAAGTTGATGATTTTAATTTTAACGTAATAAACTTTCCTTTCCCTAGTAGTAATATCGATAGTAAAATAACTTATAATTGTTTTTATTCCCAATTAATAAGATTTTGTAAAATCTGCACTAAAGTAGATGACTTTTGGGCTAGAGCTAGGTTACTATACAGACTCTTAGTGGACAGAGGTTTTGAGGCAAGTAAATTGTTCCATAAATTTAATCTTTTTAGGGTCAATTATTGTGACTGTATTCTAAAATTTGACATCAATAATTTTAATCAAGCATTTTTAACTTGAAGTTTCTTGTATAACCTCTGCTTACTTTTTGTCTGTATTTATTGTTTTTTGTCTGTATTTATTGTTTATCTTTTTCTTTTTCTATTATTAATATTAATATTGATGTTTTTTTAAATTTATTGTTCTTGTTAAAAGAGTACTCTTTGTTTAAATCTATTGTTACTTCATATTTTGCAATTATTTGTCTTTATATTATATGTATTCATTGTCGATAGTATCAATTGCTTACTTTTGCGATTTCCTTAGTTTATTTGTGCTATAAATGTAGGTTATTTGTAGGGTAGTTATTGATAGGGGTCACTTGAGGCATGCTATGCTTACAGGTACCTACCCGATAGCACTATCGTTAGCGAGTGCTGTACTGTATTTTATATATTATTTTGTAATAGTATAGATATCTTATCAATATTTGTATTTTGTACTATTGTTAATGTCTTGTCATGTTGCAAATTTGATTTTAAATACATTACATTACATTAATGAAGTCAACGCACCAGGCGACAAAGGCCATATGGCACGAAATAGGTAAAGACGGGAAGGAAGTTAACTAAATACCATCGAGAACTCGAACATGATGAAGGAAGGACATAAGACGGGAGATAGAAAACGAGGGAGATTCAGAAAGAAAATCTGCAAGACATGGCGGCCGGCGGAGGAAAGCCAGAAAAGGGAAGAAACGCGTGCGGGCAACGGAAAATAAGGGGCAATCGAGGAAAAGATGGGAGACAGAAAGCTGAACGGTACAGCGCGAGCAAAGAGTCGGAGGAGAACGGGACATTAAAAACGAATGGGTAAGTCTGGTGTGGCCAATGCGGAGACGGGCCAAAGCCGTCTCCCATCGGCGATTACGGTGGGAGGGATCAGACCACCCAGAAACGGACGGTTTGACAGAACGAAGTTTATTAACGGAGATAGTGGACCACTGAGTCTGCCACCTCGACCAAAGAAACCTGGACAAGGCAGGGAAGAAATCAGAGGCCGGGACAGCAAGTGAGGAGCGGGTACCCCGCACGGCAGCAGAACGAGCAAGGCAATCAACCCGCTCATTACCGCAAACGCCAACGTGACTGGGAACCCAGCAAAAACGGACAAGCTTTTTGCGGACGGAAAGGCGGAAAAGCCATTCCTGAATGGAAAGAACTAAAGGGTGTAGAGCAGGGGAGGACTGTAAGATAAGTAGAGCACTGAGAGAATCAGAGAACAAAGTAAAGGACGAGGAGGGGAAGGAACACATAAAACGGAGGGCAATAAAAATAGCATAAAGTTCAGCAGTTAATATACTGGCAACGGGAGGTAAAGAATATTGATACGAGCAAGTGGGAAAAAGGACGGCAAACCCCACGCCTACCGACGTCTTGGAGCCATCAGTAAACACAGGAGTGGTTGTAGCGTGAAGAGAGAGGTGATCTAAGAAACGAGACCGAAGAACGAGGGGAGAAGTAGAGGACTTGGAACAAGGGAGGATGGAAGGGCAAACCGAAGGACGAGGGAAAAGCCAGGGGGGAAAAGAGCAAAACCGGAAAGGGAGGACGTTAGAAACAGGGAAAGAGCACGATGCGAGCAGCGAGAGCATGCGGACAGAAAACGGAGAACCAAGACGGGGGTGAGACGAAAAAGTAGCAACGACCGAAGGGGGAAGGGAAAGATATGAAGATGGGAATTGTTGAAGGCGAGCGTAAGAACGAAGGGACAGGAGAGCCCGACGGCGATAAAGAGAAGGGAAACCAGACTCAGCATAGAGGCTTTCAACAGGAGAGGAACGAAAAGCACCAAGGGCAAGACGAAGACCAGAGTGATGAACAGAATCAAGAGCATGGAGAACAGAATCAGAGGCTGAAGAGTAAACTTGACAGCCATAATCCAACTTAGAGAGGACAAGAACCGTATGAAGCCGAAGAAGAAGCGCTCGATCAGCACCCCAAGTGAGGTGGGACAAGGACTGAAGAAGGCGGAGGCGGAGTAAGGCAGCAACCTTGAGAGAAGAAACATGAGCGGACCAATTAAGACGAGAATCAAAAGTAAGACCCAAAAAAGTAGTAGAGGAACGATAAGGGAGGGCAGTACCATAAAGAGTAAGAGGAGGATGAGGAATAGAATGGCAACGAGTAAAGGACATCGCGCAGGATTTGGAGGTGGAAAAACGGAACCCGTGGCGGGTTGCCCATGAAGAAACAGCCAGAATAGCGGATTGGATAAGAAGACGTAAAGCAGCAATATCTGAGTCGGCTGCGTAAATCGCAAAGTCGTCGACATACAAGGAAGACCGAACCCCGACAGGAAGAGAAGACACGATACCGTTGATAGCAATGAGAAAAAGGACGGTACTCAGGACACAACCCTGAGGGACACCTTCCAACTGAGGGTAAAGACGAGATAAGTGGGAAGCGACTCTGACACGAAAGGACCGAGAAGAAAGAAAATTCTGAATAAAGACTCCTAGATTACCGTAAATGCCACAAGAACGGAGCTGACGCAAAATGTGGTACTTCCAGGTAGAATCATAGGCTTTTTCGAGATCGAAAAAAACAGCAATGACAGTTTGACGACGAGCAAAAGCTGTCCTGATATAAGATTCCAAGCGAATGAGGGGGTCAAGCGCACTACGAGCACGTCTGAACCCGAACTGGGAAGAAGACAACAAATGGCGCGACTCAAGAATCCACATGAGACGAGCGTTAATCATACGTTCAAAGAGTTTACACAGGCAACTCGTAAGGACAATAGGGCGATAGTCCTGTGGGGAGAACCCAGACTTGCCAGGTTTAAGAAAAGGTATGGTCAGGGCAGTACTCCAAGAGGGAGGGAAAACACCAGAAGACCAAATCTTGTTATAGAGAGCTAACAAGAAGACCAGAGCTTGCGAGGAAAGATGTTTGAGCATGAGATAATGGATACCATCAGGACCCTCAGAAGTGTTCTTACAGGCACGGAGAGCGGTGCGTAACTCAGATGAGGAAAAAGGAGCATTATAGGATTCGTCAGAGGAAAGACTAAAAGCAATTGGAGTACTTTCCGCAACGACTTTAAGCGAGTGAAACTCAGCAGAGAGGTGAGAACCACTGCTAACTGAGCTAAAGTACGAGCCCAATCGATTAGCAATTGTTTCGGAGTCTGCCACAGAAACACCATCAATGCGGAGGACCGGAGCACGGAAGGGAAGATGTTTACCAGAGATCTTACGAATACGTTTCCAAACCGAAGCGACAGGAGTGCGAGACGTAAGAGAAGAAACATAGGACTCCCAACTCCGGCGTTTAGCGGCTTTGGTAGTACGACGGAAAAGAGCAGACGCACGGCGAAAGAGAAAAAATGACTCCTGAGAAGCAGGGGTGAGACGCTTACGGCGAAAACTCTTCCAAGCCGCCCGTTTAACCCGGAGGGCCCTGGAACACTCAGGAGACCACCAAGGGACGCATTTAGACGAGAAAGGGCGAGACGTCCGGGGAATGGACGTCAAAGCAGCACCGAAAACCAGATCCAGAAAAAACGAGAGCATGACACGGACCGATGAGAAAGGAGGAGGAAGCAAAGAAGGAACAGTAAGGGAAGCGAAAGAAGACCAGTCCGCCCGCTGGAAGCACCAACGAGGGGAGTTAGGAGTAGGAGAGTAGGTAGTCAGAGAAAGGAGAATGGGAAAATGGTCGGAATTGTGAGAATTCTCGAGAACTGACCAATGAAAATCAAGGGAAACGGAAGGGGAACACAGGGAAAGATCGATACAGGAAAACGTACGAGTCCGAGCATCAAAATGAGTAGGAGCACCAGAATTAAGGATAAAAAGATTACGGGCCGAGAGAAAAGGTTCAAGCCGACGACCCCGGGGTGAAATAACATTGTCACCCCACAAGGTGTGCCGACCATTAAAATCACCAAGGACTAAGAATGGAGTGGGCAACTTTGATAAAATCCCGGAGAATTCGGTAAAATCGATGGGAAGAGAAGGCGACAAATACACAGAAACCACTGTGAACCAGCGGTCAAGATAGACTCTAGCAAAGGTGCAAGGGAAATGAGTAGAAAAGGACAGCTCCTCAAAAGGGACAGAACGATGAATAAGAAGACAAGTATCATAGAGAGAGTGGGGAGAACTATAAAAAGAGTAATGAGGAAAGGGAACAGGAGGAGAGAAAAGACGAGTCTCCTGAAGACAAACGACCTTAGGGGAGTGAAGAGAAAGAAGAAAACGTAAGTCAATCCTTTGAGCATTAAGACTACGAAGATTCCACTGCAAAATGGACATAATTAAAGAAAAAGAAAAAAGAAACTAAGAGGAGACAAAGGACGAAAAAACAACGAAAACAGACAAAAGAAAACCAGAAAAGGAGGCAAAAGCCACCGAAAATAAGAACGCACAGAAAAAGAGGAAGGACACACAGAGAAGGAAAGAAATATACACAAAGAACAATAAAGGTAAAACACACACACTTATGTACAACTAAGAAAAGGTGAATGAGGATAACGGGGAGAATTAAAAGGAGGCAAAAGCCAACAAAAAAAGAAAGGGAAGAATACACACTTATGCACAACAATGAAAAGACGGATGGGCGAACGGGGAGACAGATAAATACAAATAATGATAAAGGGAAAAACACACACTTATGTACAACAATGAAGAGGTGGATGGGTTAACGGGGAGACAGAAGAGAAGGAGGCAGAGGGGAGGACCGAAAACCGGGGG
>JBAKBP010039817.1:0-14424 GCA_037953745.1 Lithodes maja | reverse complement strand
CTAGAGGACTACGACTTTACCATACAATATCGTCCCGGCAAACTCCATACTAATGCAGACGCCCTGTCACGTTTGCCAGTACCAAAAGACCCCCCCACCAACCTGGCCGCCTTACAAAACACTCAATTGGTATCTACCCCCACCTCCCAACAGAATGCCCCCCCAGCCCCCTCCCTAATTCAATCTTGGGAAGCACGAATCAGACCCCCCTGGATACCGTTAAACGTCTTCAGGAGACTGACTCGCTGGGGAGATCAACTTGCCACAGACACTGGTCACATAATCTTGGACCCCACCATAGCCCACGACTACATGATTGCCATCCACGAGGGAAACGGCATACACCTTGGACAAAAGAAAATGTTAAAGATCTTCACAGACCAATACTGGACCCCCAACCCCTCCAAAATTGCACAACGAGTGACAGAATCCTGCAAACCGTGTTTATTGGGAAAGGATAGATCACGCACCCCAGGCCCAGCTGGTACCATTTCTGCCAACAAACCGTTCCAAGTCCTATCCCTCGACATCATGGGCCCGTTCCCTTCTTACGCTGGCAACCGCTATATCGTCACATTTGTAGACGTATATTCAAAATTTCTAATAGCCTGCCCAGTTAAAGACCACACAGCCACCACAGTCGCCACACTGCTTGCCACCGAAGTGTTCCCTATATTCGGCCTTCCCCTTGCTCTTCTATCGGACAATGCCCCCGAGTTTAGTGGACACGTTTGGCAACAATTCACCCAACAATGCGGTATCAAGATTAAACACTCATCCCCGTACTGGCCTCAATGAAATGCTAGGTTTTTCCAGGTTAAATAGGAATGGGAATTTATCCCCAGGCTACCTTTAGGATCAACCTTTCCTGGTACCTGGCGCGGGGTACGAACCTCTGAAGGGAATTTAACCCCCCTAAAAACCCACAGGTTTTGAGATGCCTTGGGTGGGGTTCGAACCCTGGTTAGTGACGCACCACCATCACCACCAGGCCCGCGCGCTAACCCACTGTACTACCACGGACGTACAAAAGTATAGCAACCTTAGTCCGATTTTTAAGAACCACGGTGATGGTCTCTCGAGATGAGTTTATTGGACTTACCATCTACGACTATTTTCGAACCACGGTGATAGTCTCTCGAGACGAGTTTATTGGACTTACCATCTACGACTATTTTACGCTATACCTGACGTCAACTCGGGTTAGTATTATTGTGGGTGCGGGACATTTTCGAGGGCATTACACCGGTGTAATGCCCTCGAAAATGTCCCGCACCCACAATAATACTAACCCGAGTTGACGTCAGGTATAGCGTAAAATAGTCGTAGATGGTAAGTCCAATAAACTCGTCTCGAGAGACTATCACCGTGGTTCGAAAATAGTCGTAGATGGTAAGTCCAATAAACTCATCTCGAGAGACCATCACCGTGGTTCTTAAAAATCGGACTAAGGTTGCTATACTTTTGTACGTCCGTGGTAGTACAGTGGGTTAGCGCGCGGGCCTGGTGGTGATGGTGGTGCGTCACTAACCAGGGTTCGAACCCCACCCAAGGCATCTCAAAACCTGTGGGTTTTTAGGGGGGTTAAATTCCCTTCAGAGGTTCGTACCCCGCGCCAGGTACCAGGAAAGGTTGATCCTAAAGGTAGCCTGGGGATAAATTCCCATTCCTATTTAACCTGGAAAAACCTAGCATTTCATTGGTGGCAGCTAGGGAACGTGACCAGGTAGCTACGTGGAGCACCCGTCACGCGAACCCTATACCAAGAATTGAGATGGCTAAGGTAAAAAGGCTACGATACCCTACGACCTTACGAGGCTAGGGACTAGCCTAACTAAAAAGGAATGTGGTGTAATGCCCTCGAAAATGTCCCGCACCCACAATAATACTAACCCGAGTTGACGTCAGGTATAGCGTAAAATAGTCGTAGATGGTAAGTCCAATAAACTCGTCTCGAGAGACTATCACCGTGGTTCGAAAATAGTCGTAGATGGTAAGTCCAATAAACTCATCTCGAGAGACCATCACCGTGGTTCTTAAAAATCGGACTAAGGTTGCTATACTTTTGTACGTCCGTGGTAGTACAGTGGGTTAGCGCGCGGGCCTGGTGGTGATGGTGGTGCGTCACTAACCAGGGTTCGAACCCCACCCAAGGCATCTCAAAACCTGTGGGTTTTTAGGGGGGTTAAATTCCCTTCAGAGGTTCGTACCCCGCGCCAGGTACCAGGAAAGGTTGATCCTAAAGGTAGCCTGGGGATAAATTCCCATTCCTATTTAACCTGGAAAAACCTAGCATTTCAAATATAGAAAAAAAAAAAAAAAAATAATATATATATATAACAAACAACAGAGGACCTAATACAGATCCCTGGGGGACACCACTTTTGACTGCTCCCCATTCTGACTTTGTACCATTTATGCTGACTCTCTGCTTCCTACCAATTAGCCATGACCTAATCCATCCCAACAACGCCCCACCTATTCCATGCGCCTCAACCTTTCTCATCAATCTCTCATGGGGGACTCTGTCGAAAGCTTTACTGAAATCTAAATATATTATATCATATGACTTGTCATTATCTACTGCTTCATATACCTCTGAGAAAAAACTAAGCAAATTAGTAAGGCAAGAACGTCCCTGAGTGAATCCATGCTGAGAAGAATTTATTAAATTAAATGTATCTAAGTGGTTTCTAATTTTACTAGCAATAATTGACTCTAGTAGCTTTCCTATGATTGATGTAAGACTAATGGGACGGTAATTGGATGCTATTGATTTGTCACCTTTTTTGAAGATCGGAACTACGTTTGCAAGCTTCCAAGCTTCTGGAACTATACCTGTCTCCAATGACTTGTTAAATAAAAAAATTAATGGGTAACTTAACTCATCCCTACATTCTTTTAATACTCTAGCATATACCTCATCAGGACCAGGCGATTTATGAGGTTTCAGTCTGTCAATTTCCTTAAGCACATCATTTCTACTTATAGTAATCGTACTTAACCTATTTTCTATACTATCGCTATATACCTTACGGACTTCTGGAAACTGTGCCAAATTTTCATTAGTGAAAACGGAAATAAATTGACTTTAATGTACTGCACATTTCTAAATAATTTTCTGTCATTTCTCCTATCGAAGTTTTAAGGGGACCAATTACATCTCTAACCTTGGATTTATATAGTTGGTAAAAAGCTTTAGGATTATTTTTTGAGTCATTGGCAACCTTAATTTCATTATTTCTTTTCTCTTTCCTAATATCCTTTTTTACCTGTCTTGATAGATTCTGATAGTAAGCAAGTAGGTGAATTTCGCCTTTCCTAATATTTCTATATATTCCTCTCTTTTGTCCTAGAAGATCTAATAGTCTATTATTCATCCATTTGGGTTGGTTCTGTGTTGATTTAAATTTTCTTTTGGGGATGTATTTATTTTGTGCATTGAATACTGACTCGATAAAATTATCGTATGTATCTACCAAGGTTGACGTCTCTTCCTGACTTAAGATGACAGGTGCCTGAGAAGGGGTACACTCATTTGGACACCTGGATCGACTTAATTTTTTGACCATAGGGTCAGCTAATAGGGCTCTTCTTAACCCACCATAATTGGCTTTTCTGAAGTCGGGTATTAATGTTGTATTCTCTCTGGTATTACCTTTCCATTGTATATTAAAATACACAGAATTGTGGTCACTATTTCCTAGGTGGTCCCCTATCTCTACATTATTTACCATATGTTCATTGTTACTGAAAACTAAATCGAGAATATTATTACCTCTCGTCGGCGTATCTATGAATTGAAATAAAAAACTATCTTGTACTACCTCTATAAACTCCTCAGAATCAGAGTCTCCTATTTGATGCTGCCAATCTATATTCGGAAAATTAAAATCCCCCATAATGCACACATTGCTAAATCTTGATGCCATTTTAATTTCCTCCCATAATGACGTTCCGTCATTTCTACTCATATTTGGCGGTCTATACATAACTCAAATAACTATGGTCTCACTACCTTCGTTAACCTCTACCCAAACACTTTCATTATCGTTATTTAGTCTAATACCTGATTTAATACAGCTTTTTAATGTACTCCTGACAAACACTGCTATACCGCCACCCCTCTTACTTGTTCGGTCATATTTAAACAAACTATATCCTGGTATATCAAATTCTGCTAAAAAATGCCTGGTTTCTGTATTAATCCACGTTTCAGTTAGCGCTATTATGTCTATATTTTCTTTGCTAACAAGGGCTCTAAGTTCGTTCATTTTGTTACATAGACTCCTACAGTTTGTGTAATATACTCTCAATTTACTTCTTTTCTTTATACCTAATTTACCTTTATTTCTAACGACATTTCCATCTTCCGTTGCACCATCACTACTATCATTTGCAATATAGTCATAATTTTTAGCATGAGACTGAATTAGTCCATGAGCCAAGACCCGAATTTTGGGATATCGGTACTACCCGGGGTGACTAATTCTCTTAGGTGTTTTTAGCTTGCTACATGTCTCTAGTTTATGTTTTGATATGATAGCCCTTGCACATTGGTAGCTTAATGGTCGTTATCACTTCTTGAATAGACATACCCTACCGAAAATTCCGAATTTTTTTAAAATGTCAAATTTGGGGACAGGAATGCCTAAATGTCAACAAAATGCATATAGTAATTGTCACATTTAATACAAGTCCTGTAAATACACACTAAGCATGCCATGGGCTTGTACATACTATTATGGCAAATTACTACTCCTAAATATCATCTACATCAGACTCGGAATCTGACTGTTGTGCCACCGGCTCTTCTTCAATAGCCTTGTTCTGACATGTCTGTAACCTGCACATGTCCGTGCATTTTAGACCATTGCTGAGGCAAGTACACTTAGGGAGTTTGCATGACCGCACACACTTGCAAGACAGTAGCTGCATAACAGCATCTGGTGCTGGTGAGCCTCGCATCCAGTTGACGGCAAGCTTACCGTCCTCATCTGTCATCCAACCGCAGTCTGTTGGGTTCGCAACAAATGGCTGGCTCTGAAGACTTCTCCTCCAGATCGCAGCCTGGTAGTTTGCACGCAGTGCATGCATGAAGAGGCAGTCCTCACAAGGAGGGAGTTGACTTGACTCTACCTCTCCACGTCTTGCACAGAACAGCTCATACCGAAGCTTGTTTACCTTAGTTGTGTGGGTAGATGGTAGGTACATGTGGCAGGTGATTTCCTGTAGCTTCTCAAAGAGTTCAGGAGACACTTCCCATGAGCGTCCAAGTTCGTGAAAAGCATCCTGGTATGTCTTGTCCATCTTCACCTGCTTGAGTGTCGTCATCTTCCCTCGGCCAGCGAATGCACTGACGGTATCACAGCCTGTAAAGGCATGCATACCAATCAATGAATCACACACGCTGCCTCCCAGTGTGCGGCTCAGTGTGGTGATATCCAGGAATCTTGTCCGGTTCTTCGTCCCGCACTTCTGGAACAGATGGGATGGGATCTTGTGGCACATGCCAAGACACAACACCATGACGTCTGTATCTTCTGCAGTGATGATGACAGACTTGTTCCCAGATTCTGCTGCATGAAGTGCATGGAGAAGAAGGCGTGTGTCTGCTTCTTCTTGAGTTGACTTAAGCTCAGGAGCCTCTTCCCACTGCTCTTTGGTGATCTTGAAGCAGCGCTGCTCACATGTGACATACAGCTCCTTGTCCTTGAGCTTCTCCCTGTGCTGTGGTGCCTTCCAGTCTTCTACCAAGAACTTGATAAGACTTGCCTTGTTGGAGGAACTACCGAGTAACTTTCTCCACTGCTGGATGTGTGCCCAGGTTGAATGTTCTTGAAATGAATTCCTGTGCCTGCACTTCTTTTGGCTCGTTCTGCATCCTTGATGGATGTCTCCTTGTAGATATCAAACACAACATCAATGCGCCTGCTCTTAGCACCTTCATGAACAGCGTGACTCAGTGCTGTACCTGCAAGCTGTGAAAAAGTTTTGTCGTTTCCCTTCAGTTTGTGGACCAGGCTCATCCCATCAATTATGGTAGCAGAGGGCTCGGGTATCACTTCTGCAGGAGAAACATTCCTCTCTAACTCCTTTGCTAGGGCAGCCTTGTTGGTCTTGCGGAGAGACCCATCACCGCTGGCAAGTGCCCAAGGCAAAGGCCCAAGGGGATGAGCCAAGACATCACTCATTTTGAGCTTTCTGTTCTCGGCAACAAGGATCATCTGGCCAAATAGGTTCCTGTCAGCCTTTAAGATAGCCTCCTTGGCATGGTCTTGTGAGCGTGGCTTCATTCTGATGTTAGTGAACGTTCTCAGTTTCGTCTTCGTCATCGTGTCATGAAACTGTATAGTTGGCGTATCGATCTCCAGGCGCTCTTCCTTGAAGGCTTGATATGCATCCTCTCCTATTCTGTAGGCCCCTAGAAGGTCTTTGACAACTTCTGGTGGTGCCATAGTCGCAGTTGACAAACTGACAAGATCTTCTTGCTCTGCGTTGAAGGGGTTCAACCAGCTGGTCTCCATCAGTTGAACTAAAGATTGGACATCGGCCTCATCTCTTCTAATCCTGGCCATCTGTAGGTCTGGGTGGCTGAAGTCAGTATACTTTTGGCCTACTACCATAGTCCTGAGCTGCCTTAAGTACCTGCTGCGATACTCCGATGTCAGGTAGTACCTGGCGACAGCTCCGCCTTTCAGGCTGAAGCCTTTTGTGCCCCCTGGTGTCTGGTTGTCTTTGTTGATCGTCTCTTCGATTGTCTGGTCCACAGGGATCCGTCCAAAGGGATTCTTGCTACCGATCTGGACCGAAAAGCCACCTTGCATGAAGTGTTCATGGACCTCTGGGTGTTCAATGGGCAGTCGAGACATCAAGGCATAGTAGTAGGTTAGGAACCGGGCATAGTTCACTTTGTCATAGGCAAAACACCACGGTATCATCTGTCGGATTGCTCCTAGGTGGAGCATCCAGTTGCCTTCTCTGGAGGCTCGAATTAAGTCCAGCATGATCTCAACCATGTCCAGGTATGACATCCAGAATGCTGAGAGGTTGTGTTCATCTCTGAGGGTCTCAAGATAAACTTGGAAAAGCTTCATGATATGTGTGCATGATTCACTCTCCATCAGCTCTTGAAAGAGTCCCTGAGACACATTGCTGTGAAAGCTGTTGATGTCCTTCAGTGTTTCATCTAGATGGTGTATGTCCCTTGAATGGTTTTCTTCTAGCCATGAAAGGAAGCCTTTCCATGCAAGCCTCATCAGTGCTTCATACACGAGCTTGTGTAGTCTCACTGCTCTGTTGTACCTCTTGCCGTTCATCACTCCTGACACTGATCCTTCTGCGATGATACCTGATTCCACACACAGATCTCTAAGACCTGCATCTTGAAACCTCTTTCCTATGGTGGAGATGAGATTACAGATTGTGTGGAAGACGCCCATCCTGATGATAATGTTCTTGAACTTCTCTTGTTTCCAGATAACTTCGGCAGCTTTGGCATAGAGTGCTTGATCAAACACGCACACAATCTTGTTAAGCTGTAAGGACTGCATGATAGCATGCGTTTGTTCCAAGATTTCATTAACGGTGGACATTTCTGTTGCGGGAGCATTGATAGTGGGCAGGTAGCTTACAGTGTCCTGAACCACTGCAATGTCTCTGCGCATTTTGATGTTGAACCCAGTCCAACTGCTGATGGACTGGTCCTCATGGTCTGACATTCGAGTAAGAAGCCAGATATGGTTCTTTGTCTTTGAATCCTGGACTTCCTTGGTAGTGTCGACATACGCAGTCTCAATCCTAGGTGGCCCTGCCCGCCGCCCAACATTGTATATTGGCAGCATTGATGATGTCTGAGTGATGCTTCTTATCTTGGACTTGGTAATCTCTGGCAGGACTTTCTCTGGCACAGAGCCTGCAACCTTGGACTGGACAGCAATGCCATTGACTCTATGAGAAGTACCTGCTCCACTTAGGGTCTCTTCAAGTCGGTCAATGTTATCCCAGGCCAGGGTTGTGAACACACCAGGGTAGATGTTTGCTGGCAGTGGAATGTCATCCTTTGAGCATTCCAGCTTCTGGATACAAAGGGCTGTATCGATCTCCTCAAACATTGAGTAAGACACACATTGAACAAACAAACACATTACATGGAAACCACTCTACATATGTTTGCTCCTTCCAATAATAAATTATCCCCAAAATATAACCAAAAATCCCCAAATATGAAATAAACCCCTAAATATGGAGAAACTTGAAATACACATCGGAATAATTCTTGTAGAGAATCAAATAAGCTACAAGAGCTGTTAGAATATATTTTTCAATGTTCCCCATATTTAAGGATTTATTCTAGATTTAGAGGAAAATACCCAAAATATAGAGTATATTCCGAAATATGAGGAAATTTGAAAAATACCTAGGAACAACTCTGGTAGAGAATATAATTCTACATAGGTGTTCAAAGTTTCGCGATGATTGTGTGATGGATTTTAAAGAAAATGAGGAAAACGCCGAGCGTCACGCTAAAAATCTTTATTTTTGGGTAGCGCCCCTATTGCATCAAAAAAATTAGACTAAGCTACCAGTGCGAGAAGGCTATCATATCTTAATGTACTTACAGTCACTCTATAAACATTTTAGTACCATTCGTGTTTAGTCACCCCAGGTGGTACCGATATCTGGCCTGGCTCATGGACTAAATATCCTTATCGCTTTCGCCTGACGCTAAAATTGTTCCATTTAACCTCTCATTTACACTCTCAATATTTCTGTTCAAAACCCCACAACCACCCTATCTAAAGAACTAGCTAATGTAGAAACCCCTAACCATGAAAGATGAACCCCATCCCTTGCGTACATCCCATCTCTCCCATAGAAACTATTCCAGTTATCAATGAATGGTATTGCTTTTTCTTTGCAATATTTCTCCAAACGGCAATTGACACCAATCGCCCTGGATGTCCATTCCTTGGGAACTCCTCTTCTGGGTAGGATACAATGTACTACAGGGATCCCTCCCTTCATCCTAACCTTATCTAACACATCCCGATACTGCTGCAGCAGTTCCTCACTTCTACCCTTACCAACATCGTTACTCCCGGCACTGAGACAGATAATGGGGTTATCTCCACTATCTTTCAAGATGTGGTCCATCTTCTCTAAAAGACTAAAACCCTCCCAACTCCATGGCCAGGCAGACACACAACCTTCCTAAGTTTAGTGCGGGTAGCCCTAACTGGGGGTTAGGGAATAGAATATGCCCCACGTGCCTTCTGCGTGTCGTAAGAGGCGACTAAAGAGGTTGGGTCGGTGGGCTTGCGACCCCCACCCGGAAAAAATATCTAAGCAAAAAAAACGAACGAACAGCCTCGGATGCGGACGGAACCAACGTTGACGAACCACGACCGACTAAGGACATGCCTTCGGACATTCTGAGAATGGCTACATGGAATGTTAGTGGCATGAATGATGGCACAAAAGAGAGAGAGGTTCTGGAAGTGTTAGTGAATGCCAGGCTGGATGTATGTGGAATGACAGAGACCAAATGGAAAGGTTCAGATGTGAGAGAGTGGGAGTGTGGAATGGTTGTGTGTGCTGGAGTGAGTGAAGGAACAGCGAGAGAAGGTGCATATTTGTTTGTAAGTAGCAAATGGAAGGAATGTGTAAGAGAGTATGGGTCTGTGGGTTCAAGGATTGTGTGGGTGAGAATGAAAGTAGGAATACAAACGTGGGTGATTGTATGCGTGTATGCCCCGACAGAGGATATACTTGAAAGAAAGAAAGAGGAGTTCTGGATGAATGTGGAGGCGTGCCTGGAGAAGTTTGACAAGAACGAAAGAATATTTCTGATTGGGGATATGAATGGTAAGGTGGGTGATAGGAAAGTTGAGGGAGTGGTGGGAGGGTGGGGGGTACCATCAGAGGTGAATGGGAATGGTAGTGCACTTGTGGACGTATGTGTGGGGAGGAGGCTGTGGATAGCCAACACCTTCTTCCGACACAGAATGATCCACAGGTACACGTGGAAACGGATGTTGACGATGAAGGATAAGACAGTGGTGGAACGAAAGTCATTGATTGATTATGTATGTGTGGATGAACGAATGAAGAAATCTGTGATGGATGCTAGGGTGTATAGGGGTATTGGAGGGGGTCTGTCTGATCATTATGTAGTGGTAGCTAAGGTTAGGATACAAAAGAAGTGGGTGAGGAGAGCGGGAGGGAGGCGAGAGGAGGGTGGAATGGTGAGGAGGGTGGAGAGGTGCAGGAGGAGGAAGTCAGGGAGGAGTACAGGAGAGCAGTGGAAAGACGACTAGGTGGGTTCGACCTGGAAGTTATGGAGGAAGTGGAGGAGATGAGCAAGGTGTTTAAGGATGAGATCTGTGCAGCATGTGAGGAGGTGTGTGGAGTGAGGAGAAGAGGGAGGGGAGTGAAAGGTACAGCATGGTGGACAGAAGAGGTAAGAATAGCTGTGGAAGAAAAAAAGAAAGCATATAGAGAGTGGTTGGGTAGTAGAGTGAATGAAGATTCCGAGAGACAGAAACGAGCGAGGTACGTGGAGAGTAAGAGGGTGGTGAAGAGAGTAGTGAAGGAAAGTAAGAGAAGAGTAGATGAGGAATTTGGAAGGAATCTGAGTGTAAAATGGAGGGAGAGTAAGAAACTGTTCTGGAAAGAAGTCAAGAAAGTTAGGGAAGGTAGCAAGGGAAACAGTAAGGGTGTGAAAGATAAGAATGGGAGAATGCTAGCCGAGAAGCAAGAGAGAGTCGAAAGATGGAGGGAGTACTTCAGTGAGTTGCTAAATGAAAGGAATGAAGAGCCAGCAAACATAGCTGGATATGGTATGGGAGGGAGAAGAAGAGAAGTAGTGGAGGAGGAGGTGGGGATCAGGAGGTCAGAAGTGTGGGAAGCCATGAAAAGAGTGAAGTTGGGGAAAGCACCAGGAACAGATGGAGTGTGTGGGGAAATGTTGAGGTATGGTGGTGAGATAGTGATAGAATGGGTATGGAAAATGTGCAAACTAGCATGGGAGAAGGGGAGTGCACCCGATGACTGGAAGACTGGCATAATAGTCCCCCTATATAAGGGCAAAGGGGAAAGAGGAGTGTGTGGTAACCACCGAGGAATATGTCTTCTAAGCGTAGTAGGGAAGGTATACAGTAGGGTAGTGATTGAGAGAGTGAGAGTGAGAACGGAGAAATGGATAGGCGACGAGCAGGGAGGCTTTAGGAAGGGAAGAGGATGTGTAGATCAGATTTTTACCCTGAATTGTGTTGTGGAGAAGTATCTGGAGAAGAAACAAAAGGTGTATGTTGCCTTTATGGACTTGGAGAAGGCCTATGACAGAGTGGATAGAGAAGGTTTGTGGAAAGTACTTAGAATATACGGAGTAGAGGGCAAGTTGCTGAAAGCAGTGAAGAGCATGTATGAGGGTGCAAAGGCGGCAGTACATGTGGAGAGTGAGCAGAGCGAGTTCTTTAATAATAATAATAATAATAATAATATTTATTCAGTTAGCAATTTACAGAGTTGGTACCACATACCCCGTGGTTGTTTACTGTATATATGGATGGAGTTATGAAAGAAATACTATCAAGAGCAGTGGATGTTGGTGTATTGCTGAAAAGGGAGGGAATTGAGTGGAAGCTACCTATACTGCTGTTTGCGGATGATACAGTTCTGATGAGTGATAATGAATGGGAGTTGCAGGGTCTGGTAAATGAGTTTGGAACAGTGTGCGAAAAACGGAATTTGAAGGTAAATACGGGGAAGAGCAAGGTTATGGTCTTCGAAAGGGGTGAAGTCACAGAGTGTGAGGTGAAGCTGAACGGTCAGGCTATGGAGATCGTCAACTCTTTTAAGTATCTGGGCAGTGTGTTGAGTAAAGATGGGACTATGGATGAAGAGGTGCGGGAGAGGGTACAACAGGGGAAGAGGGTTGTAGGAACGCTAAAAGCAGTAACAAGAAATAGGGTGGTCAGTATGGAAGTGAAGAAGTCCTTGCATGACAGTGTGGTAATCCCGACACTGACTTACGGAAGCGAAGCATGGACGTTGGTTGAGAGACTCAGACCAAGAGTGAGAGCAGTGGAAATGAATTACTTAAGGAGTGCGTGCGGAATTACATGGAGGGATAGACAGACTAATGAGGAAGTAAGAAGGAGGTGTGGTGTGGAGGTAGATGTGCTGGAAAGTGTGAAAAGGAACAACTTGAGATGGTTCGGCCATATGGAACGTATGGAAAGCGAGAGAATGACTAAGAGGGTGTACGAGAGCGAGGTGGAGGGACAGAGGGGGAGAGGTAGACCGAATATGAGGTGGAAGGATGGAGTGAGGAACTACATGAATGAAGGCGGTGCTGGTTGGGGGGAGGGGCGTCGACTGACTGGGGACAGAGGTGCATGGGGGCGGTTCGTTCGTGGCCACCCCTTCGGGGATCACGGCGTCAGGCAATAGATAGATAGATAGATAGCCCTAACTAAATGTCTTACCATCAGGGGTATTTAGAAACCTTTAGTTTAGTTACTTCAACCTCTGCAATTGTCTTTGAGTTAGCTGTGGGCAGAAAACTAATTTTGGAGAGGTAATTATAAGAGTGAGATAACTATTTCTTGTTGCTAATTTGGCAACCTCTGCATCATATGAGTCTGAAAGGGTTGTTGTTGTTGTTGTTCCCCAAGCTGCCTGGCCGAATAGCCCCAAGGCCCCGAGCAAGGCCAAGGCCACAACCGAGCGCCCCCACAGAACCCCCCCCCCCTGCCAACCACAACAAAGCCTGGGTGACCGAAGCCACTCTATGGCGGGGAGCTGAGGAGGGTGCGGAAACGCCCGGGACACCAAAGCCTCACCCAGGGCCCTGTGCCCCTTAGCAATTATGAAGAGAAAGTTGAGGGGCAAAGGAAAAATGTGACGCTTTGGCTTCCAATCTTGGTAGATTGGGAGGTCAATCCACGGAAGAGACGCCGTCACTTGAGATCTAGAAAATATATAAGTAAAAGGAACAGTCAGAGTAAGCTATGGGTATGGCAGAGATCGCTCAGTTCTCACTCTGATAGACCAGCCCATCACCACATGACTAGAACCCAATCCTCTCAGCATCAGCTAGGAAAGGCCCTAGAAAGCTGCCTTTGGCGGGGGGATAGCTCCCCTATTTCAACCCCTTTCGGGGTTGGGCACCCGCACGTCTGAAAGGGTTAACCTAAGAAGTGCGCATGGGGGGTATGAGACACCACACGCCTGTGCGCACGTATTTGAGCTGTTCCCATCACTAACATAATTATTTTACCATAAATATCGTTAATACTTATTCATATGCGCCTATTTTACCATTAATATGAAGATATTAACCAGTTACAACAATAAAACTAGTGGAAACAGCGTTTGGATGGTCAAAATTGGCGATAGAGGCCGGGAGTTACATAACCAAAGGCTGAGGCAGCCTCCCACTCCTCCACTCCTCCCCATGTCTGGAGAGACACTGTTGCGCAATACTCTCTCTCTCGCTCTTTCCCACGCTTGGTAACAATAATGACAACGCCCTGCGTGCAACTCGCTAATGTTAGCACGAAAATAGACCACAAAATAAGGGAATAACAGGGAAAATAGGTGATAACTGAAGGAGGGGGAGAAGGAGGGGATGTGGAGGAGTGATATTTGGCATGGCCCAGGGGCAAAAAAAAAAAAAAAAAAAAAAGTTCAAGTTTTTTTGGGGTGTTTTAAATGGATTTGTTTAGGCCTAGGATCTTAAGAGTCTTCCCGCAGTCGCCCGGGGAAACTCTTAAGAGTCTTCCAGCACTTGCCGGGTTAAGGTGTTATAGGAGGTAAGTCGTTATGTCTCGTCGGGTTGAGTCAGGTTAGGGTTTTGTAGGGTTGGCAGAGGTCTAGTACAGTACAGTACAGTACCGGTATGGGTGGTACTGTACTGTATTTGTTAGGTGTGGGTTTTCTGTGTGTTGGAGTTGTTTTGTCGTTGATGTTATTAGATGTCTGAAGTTTTATTTGTGGCTCTTATGTATGTTCCTAGAGCTGAAGCAATTGCATGTTTGCCTTGTTGGTCGATATCTCCTCCTCCTAGGATATGTTGTAGATTGAAGGTCCCTCTGTGTTGTGCCACTGTTCTTCTCAGGTGGGTGCGAGCGCTGTAATGTCTGGCAATGAAGTAGATAGTGTTCCACTGTTTCTGGGGTGAGGCAGTAGGGGCAGTTCTCGTCTTCTAGTCCCATTCTGTGCATGTGCTCCGCTAGTCTTGTGTGTCCTGTCCTTAGGCGGAGTGTAGCTGTATTTAGAGCTTTGTTCTTGTATTTTGTGTGTTTCCATATGGACCATTCGGGTTTGATATTTCCGTATCTTGTGCCGGTGATGGTGACTTTCCATTCACCCTTGAAGTCTTGGAGGATGTCTTCTTTTAGGATGTTGGCTCTGTCT
>JBAKBP010039816.1:0-14425 GCA_037953745.1 Lithodes maja | reverse complement strand
GTGCTATTTAAATAGGGAACAATGAGGGTATTGTTACGGCTGGATCGGCAATACATATTCGGGATTCTTGATCGTAGGACAGAAATGGCTTATGTGACAACGACACGCTCGATTCCAGTCCCAAATACTATATGCTCCAGACAACAAAAGCACCAACGCCCTACAGAGTTATCGTCTATGGTAACGAGGTACCTTAACTCGGCGAAAGTGTACAACAGGGGTAGGCTATGAGGCTAAACTCCCTCAGACATTTATAGGTTACGTTATTACTAAAGAAATGCAATACTCAAGAAACTACGTTAATATTAAGCCTCTAATAATGTAGAATAGAAGCAGGCTAAAGGTATGACAGTGAAATGCTAAATGACAAATGTACACGCCTACTTGAAAGCGCGTGCACTAGAATAACTGTCCCCTACTAACATGCACTAGCATGTAGCATACAAGATGTTCATGATCCAGTAGATACCTAATAATACACATGGAAGGGACATAAACAGTAGTCACTTATTATAAGAATGAATCTATACTTGGAATAACTAAAAGGTTGCAGGCAACAGTACTGCGCCGGTAGCCTACTACCGCATAGGCTACTTCGCTTCTCTCACTCTGTCTCCCCTCTGAGTCCGTATGCGCCCTACGCAACAGAACTCCGGACACAGCAGCAAAACGACAGTGCAGTTAATTGATACATGAAAGTATTAATAGTGTTGTCTTGTGTGTGAGTAATGTGTATTGTAAAGTGTTACATACATAAAGTTAAAGAGAGCTGCAATGCATAGTAAAATAAAGATATCACCCACTCATCATCCCCATGTGTTCTAGCTAGCAGGCCAAGTCACAGGAACAACGAGTCCCAGCACCGAAAGCGAGAACCCAGGAAAAGACTGCAGAGAACACAAGGACAGATAAATTACGTTACTCTACTATACCGGCACTACGAGCGAGCTGTAGTCTCTGGTACTGCACTCGCTCCTGGCTCGGTAGGCAAATCAAGGCTAAGTCCTCGCCCCTCTACAGACAACTCCTGGGCATGGTCGGGCTCTTACACATGGCACTAGTCTAGTCACAAATTGGATGATGAGCTGGGCATATAACTCGTGAACATGTAGAACGTTCACCAACTATCCTCATCAAGAAGATCGCTGTTCACATTAACCCCTTAAATCTAATACATGTAAATATATGCTTGTCCTAAGAGTAATACGAGAGGTGAGTGCTGAAACTCCTTTAGGACCTCAAGGGAAGGTTATGCATTTAAATAGAGAGAAGAATGAAATGAGAGTAATGTCGTCAGAGAGAAAGAGTGCAACCGTGAGAAATTGGGAGAGAGGGCAAGGGATGTTAGAATCTCAAAGGTTCTAGGCAACCTGATCATGGAACACACAGCGAGCCTCCAGGCAATGTGCAGTACGACAACATGGGCAACCCAGGCAGCATAGGCAGGCGGCAATGGACTACCAACCCTGTCGCACCTAGCTATAAGCGCAAGGCTGCCAACCGGTCCATACGTCTGGCAACCACCACTCCGGCAGCGTGGCGCGTTGCTACCCTCTCGCTCTGAAAACTAACTCACTCTCTCTCTCTGAACTCCCATTGTCTTATCTATCAACTTCTCTATTGATACTACATATTAAATGGAAGGTCTCGACATGGCTTAAAACAAAACCCACCACTGGTTAGCACATGACGAGACCTTTGCAGAGATACAAAGAACATAGTTATACGTTGTCACACTCAATATAAGCAGCCAGCACGGTACAGCGGTACAGCGGTACCACACAGTGGCGGTACAGTGGAGTACCAAGGAGTACAATCAGGTTGCGTTGCCACGCACTGGGTGCGTCACAGCCCCCCCAAGATTTTAGATAATCGACCTTAGAAGCATTATCAAAATCTGACAGGCAACCAACCGACCTGCTACCCTTAGCTGCCACTAATTGCAAAAGGTGCACAACAACTGAAGTGTGAATTATACATAAAACACAATATCGCATGCATCATGCTACAACAATAAAGACTTACAAAACTTAAAAAAAAATTTCTCGTTTATTTTATTGTTTTATAATCTTTTTGGACGGCGTTATGATAGCCTAATTTTACTCCTGCTCAACCCACACACCGTGCACGACTATCCTGGATCATCAACCCTTGATAGACAATCTGCTATCACGTTCTCACTCCCGGCAATATGCTGAATGTTGAGATTATACTCTTGGAGCATTAGGGACCACCTGGTCAACCGCATATTCCGATTGTGAAACTGATTTAGGAATTTCAAGGGATGATGGTCCGTATAAATCGTCACTACCGGGCCGTAGGCTGGAACATAAACTTCGAAATGTTTGAGCGACAAAACGATAGCAAGAAGCTCCTTCTCTATAGTCGAGTAATTCCTTTGTGCCGAATTAAACTTGCGAGAAAAGAAGCTCACTGGGTGTTCCAAGCCCTCGGAATCAGTCTGCAGTAACACTGCCCCGGCACCCACACCGCTGGCATCAGTCGCCAGCTGAAAACTCCTGGAGAAGTCTGGGGCTCTCAAAATCGGATGTGTACACAGCAGGTGCTTGACTAGGTCGAAAGCCCTCTGACACTCCGCAGCCCAACAGAACTTCACTGACTTCGACAGTAGATCAGTTAACGGTGCTAAGACAGTAGAGTATCCCCGGATGAAGCGCCTATAATAGCCTAGCATACCTAGGAACCGCATGACCTGGCGCTTAGTGGTGGGCCTGGGAAACATATTGATAGCCTGTATCTTGCTCAGGGGGGGGCACACCCGGCCTAAACCGACCACGAAGCCAAGATACTGCACAGTAGCCTTTACAAACTCGCACTTCCTCAGGTTCACCACCAGCCCAGCATCGTGCAACTTCCCAAACAGGGTCTCTAAGTGCCTTAGGTGATTTTCAAAATTGTCATCATACACTATCACGTCATCAAGGTAGACCGTGCAGTTAGGGATTTCGTCACAAATATCGTTCATCAGGTTCTGAAACGTGGCAGGTGCGTTCTTAAGCCCATAAGGCATTACGTTACATTGGTAGGTCTTGCCATCTACCACAAAACCACAAACTTGCTTAGCTCGGTCCGACAGGGGTACTTGCCAGTAGCCTTTTACAAGATCAATTTTAGTAAGGTACTTTGCATTCCCTATCTTGTCCACGCTGTCGTC
The DNA here is from genome assembly GCA_037953745.1 of Lithodes maja. Taxonomy (NCBI): domain Eukaryota; kingdom Metazoa; phylum Arthropoda; class Malacostraca; order Decapoda; family Lithodidae; genus Lithodes; species Lithodes maja. Next base: position 11,250 of record JBAKBP010039816.1, on the reverse strand, counting down.
AACTCGAGGCAAAGGGTAAGGGTTGGTAGTGGTCAAGCCATTTAGCCTACGAAAATCTATGCAGAACCGCACCTTGCCGTCAGGTTTTGGCTGCAACGTGACGGGTGATGTCCACTTCACATAACCTTCAGTGATCATCCCTCTCTCAACCATGTACTTTAACTCCTCCCGTAAAGCTGGCAACTTTACCGGGGGCACACGGTAGGGCACTGACTTGAAGGGCACATTATCACCGACGTCCACGTCGTGCGTTACCTGAGTAGTGAGACCTGGGTGTTCGGCGAAAACAGAGGGGTATGACCTGAACAGGCCTAGGACAGCAGCACCCTGGTGCTCAGGCAGGTGACTTACAGCTTGCCTAGCCTCTTGTTCAGTATTCCCCGCCCACTGTTCCGCGGAAATGACACAGTCCCAGCTATCCTCCTCAGCAGCATGACTGTCCCCACCTCCTTCTCCACCCTGGCCGCTGCAGGCCAGCACAGGGACAGTGAGAGGCTCTGAGGGGCGTCTCACATACTCTTTCATGAGGTTAACATGACATAACTGATGTTTTTTTCTACGGTCAGGTGTTGCAACGAGATAATCAAGGTCGGACAGTTTCTTAGCCACCACATACGGCCCAATAAACTTGGCAGAAAGGGGGTGTCCAGGCAAAGGTAAAAGCAACATTACCTCCTGACCCACCGAAAACTCCCGAAGCTTCACCTTGGCGTCATACTGGTGCTTCATGACCGCCTGTGCATTAACCAAGTTATTACCTGCCGCTGCCATGCAACCTATAAGTCTCTCCCGGCTCTCAAGGATATATTTAAGTACAGACCCCGGCTTCTCTTCGCCCTCCCAGATCTCTTTCACCATACTTAAAGGTCTTCTCACATTATGGCCAAAGACTAGTTGATTTGGACTGAACCCCAGGCTCTCTCCTGGGACTTCACGTGCAGCGAACAGAACATACGGCAGACCCAAATCCCAATCAGTGTCATGTTCTGCACAGTAACAGCGTAGCATACTCTTCAGGGTCGAGTGCCACCGCTCCAAGACTCCCTGACTCTCGGGATGGTAGGCTGACGACACTACAGAACATATACCGTGCAACTGAAGGGTTTGCTTGAACAATTTGGATGTAAAATTGCTCCCCTGGTCTGACTGCACCTCACGTGGAAATCCATAACGGGAACAGAACAATAATAAGTTTTTAACAACTGCCTTTGCCGAGCCGTTTCTCATGGGGTATGCGTCCGGGTATCTCGTAGCCACATCCATGATTGTCAACAGGAATTTATTGCCACTACTAGTAGGCGGGAAAGGGCCAACCAAATCTACTACAACTTTGCTGAACGGAGGCCCGGTGACAGGTATGGGAAACAAAGGTGCCTTCGGGATTGTCTGGTTAGGCTTCCCCGTTGTCTGGCAGGTCGCACACCCAGCCACCCATGCACAGACATCAGCCTTGACCCCAGGCCACCAGAAAAACCTGCCCAATGCCGCCAATGTTTTTGTTACCCCCAAATGACCCGCCACCGGCACATCATGCGCCAGACACAATAAGGACTCTCTATACTTATTTGGAACAACCACCTGGTCTACTACCCTCGCACCGCCCTCCCACTTCGATTTGGGGTCTAGAAATCTGCGGTACAATATCCTGTTGAGCCTAAAGAAATCTCCCGGCTTCGCATCCCCATCTTCCTCCAACTCTATGGCACCATTGCTATAACGAGCTAGGCTAGCGTCTTGCAGCTGCTGCTCACTAATGTCCCTGGGCGTCAATGCATCAAGATGGTTTTGTAATAAGACATTACCCCGGCTAGTAGGCTCTACTGCCTTAGTGGCTCTCGCTACAGCTCTTGCCTCACGCGAAGTCTTACCCAACTCTGCCTTGTTACACACCATATCTGGGCCAGAGTCAACTCCCGTGTTTATTATAGGTCCAAGTACCGAATCACCGAGAAGTGCAGCAGAATCAATGTCCCTTTTCCTGCCCTTAGCAACCTTCTCCTGATCCTTCCTCCACTGTCCCCGAGGTTGAGTGCTAGGCTGTGCAGGAGCCGCAGAGCGAGATCGGGTTACCACACAGGCCATCTTATCCTGTTGGCACCTCCCAACCCATTCCCGATTCTCACCATCCACGTCGGCCGCCCTCTCGGCAACGACTAAGGGTGGAGTCCCGGAAGTGGGCACCGCAAAGTCGTTGCCGAGAAGAAGGTCGACGCCCTCAACTGGCAAACACTCAACGATCCCTACATCCAGCTCCCTGCACACCTCTCCCACTCTCAACTCCAACCTCACAAGTGGGTATGACCTCGTAGCATTTATACCTTGCACCACAACAACTCTGGCCGCATTTATCGGTTTCCCTGTGAAGTTCCTCAACAAAGTTTGCGAAGCCCCCGTATCCCTCAGCAAGTCAACCCTCCGTAGTTCACTCCCCCAGCTCACAAACCCGTGTCCCCGATGGCTACAGAAAGTGTCCCGGACAGGTGTCGAGCCTTCCGTACGCTTCTTTACCGCGTGTGCCTCAGCTGCTGACAACCTACCCCGGGCAGTTGCTGCAGCCTTCAGAGACACACCGATACTGTGAACCAATGACACCGGCTTAGCGGGAGTGTTACTAGGGCACTCACGTGAATAATGGCCAAGCTTCTGACATTTGTAACATTTCACATCCCCAATGGGCTTCTTCCCTTGTGCGGGCGAAGAAGGGGCCTGACCTTTAGTAAACGGGAGAGGCTTGTGTTTGTAGGTGTTATTAGGTGCAATGCATTTAGTGTGGTTATGTGTGTCATAGGATTTGTTATTATCGAAAACTCTGGTGGGTGGGGTATAGCGCCCCTTCTGCCCTGACTCAGCCCTCTGAGCGGCACCGCAACCACGAATCAATGATAATCTGAGGTCTGCCATCTTGGCAGCCTCCTCTACTGTCTTGGGACATTTTTCCTTAATGTTCAGCGTTAGATCGGTTCCAGTACATTTGTAAAACTGTTCCAGATAGAAAAGTTGCTTAATTTCCTCAGCCGACTCTGCGTGCTCGGACCGAAACCAGTTATTACCTGCATCTGTTAAGTCCCGTGCGTGCTCCATAAAACTGACGTCGCTCTTCTTATTCACGCCACGGAACTTCAATCTATAAGTTTCGGGTTGCAGTTCGTAGGCCCGGAGCACAGCCTCCTTCACCAGTCCATACACTACACTCTCGTCCAGTGACAGTGCATCGTAGGCTTTCAACCCCTTACCCACTAGACGTGATGAAACTAATGCTGCCCATTTAACCTCTGGCCAGTCATACTCACGACACTTCTTTTCGAAACGAGCAAAAAACTCAGTCACTGCTGTCTCATCAAATGCGGGTACTAACTTAATTAAATGCGAAAGTGAGTCTGTAACCCGGTGCCCACCACCGAGATGACGCCCCGTGGTCTCTACTCTAGACTTCTCGACATCCATTTCAGCCTGGTGAGGGGAGGTGTGGTGGAGTGGTCATGCCACTGGATTGGTAATCCAATGGACCCGGGTTCAAATCCCGATATGTCAATGGGAAGATATTATTGGGATTGAATTTGTGCTGTACCTAGTATCAGTGCATTACCACAAAGCCCACCGAAATGCCAAAAAAATACCCTCATTGTTCCCTGATTAAATAACACTGTATGAATATTCCCATATTCAAAATATGTTACAGGGGGACAATGCCTAGTGAGTTCACTGCTCAATAGGTGGCGTATTGAGAGTGAGGGTCTGAGTCTGGAGGGTGAGACGGTGAAGCACTTGAGCGAAGCAACCGGCCGCTTCAGAGATGGAGCTGTTTCGAGCCATGATGGTTGCTTCACATGTCTCACTCCCCAGACTGGAACAAGACCTCACGGGCTTCACCGTGTTGAGCGGTGGAATGTACAGGCTCTCAGCCTATGCCCGAGAGGGAGTAGTTGGAATATAGAAAAAAAAAAAAAAAAAAAAAAAAAAAAAAAAGCCTGGTACCTGGTTGCATCCTGATTGGCTTGGATTCTAGCAACCTCTATGCGTTCTATACTAGCCTGTTGTATCTGAGTCTCCTGCAGCTTAAACTTAGCTAGTTCTAGCTGAAATAACATCTCAGGAGACAGGCCTGGGGGGGGGGAGAGCACAAAATGGGGGATCCACACCGAGACGTGTTTACGGGTAAGCCAGCTTGCCCTTGAGAACCCTCCTGCTGCATCGTGCTAAGACTCGCTGGCTGAGGGCCCAGCTCAGGGGTAGAGTGGAATGGAGGCTTGGAGGGAACCCCCCAAGACCCCACTCCACCCACCGCCCCATCGCCATCACCCAACAAACATGCCACTAAATTCTTCTTGGGCCAACTGTCAGGACAGTCCCGCCCCAAAACCGTGGCTAAACAGCGAAGACCGTAACAATCAATAGCCTGCAGGCGCTGTTCGGTCAAAGGTGTCTGCAAAAATGCCCGGGCATCCCTCTCTCCACTTATAACACTCCCCTCCCTAAACATCTGTTGTACTTGCTGGTTACTAGGCTGTACCGTGTTATCCTCCCCCGTAAATGATGAGTCATTAGACATAGTGCTGGTTATACAATTGCTGTTCATAAAAAAAAAGAAGTGCTTATTACTAATTGCAGTCTCGACTCACAAAATGTTAAAGATGCTTGAATGACTCTACTCTAGACACCCCCAACGAAACAATCTGCAAGTCCACCAATACAATAATGACACAATAAAAATTCCTCCAATATGCAAGAAAATTCTAGCCAGCTCTACTAGGTAGCATAGAATAGTTCTCCAAAAAACATGTGATAGGATACTACTGAATCTTTGGCAAGGTCGCCATTTTGTTACGGCTGGATCGGCAATACATATTCGGGATTCTTGATCGTAGGACAGAAATGGCTTATGTGACAACGACACGCTCGATTCCAGTCCCAAATACTATATGCTCCAGACAACAAAAGCACCAACGCCCTACAGAGTTATCGTCTATGGTAACGAGGTACCTTAACTCGGCGAAAGTGTACAACAGGGGTAGGCTATGAGGCTAAACTCCCTCAGACATTTATAGGTTACGTTATTACTAAAAAAATGCAATACTCAAGAAACTACGTTAATATTAAGCCTCTAATAATGTAGAATAGAAGCAGGCTAAAGGTATGACAGTGAAATGCTAAATGACAAATGTACACGCCTACTTGAAAGCGCGTGCACTAGAATAACTGTCCCCTACTAACATGCACTAGCATGTAGCATACAAGATGTTCATGATCCAGTAGATACCTAATAATACACATGGAAGGAACATAAATAGTAGTCACTTATTATAATAATGAATCTATACTTGGAATAACTAAAAGGTTGCAGGCAACAGTACTGCGCCGGTAGCCTACTACCGCATAGGCTACTTCGCTTCTCTCACTCTGTCTCCCCTCTGAGTCCGTATGCGCCCTACGCAACGGAACTCCGGACACAGCAGCAAAACGACAGTGCAGTTAATTGATACATGAAAGTATTAATAGTGTTGTCTTGTGTGTGAGTAATGTGTATTGTAAAGTGTTACATACATAAACTTAAAGAGAGCTGCAATGCATAGTAAAATAAAGATATCACCCACTCATCATCCCCATGTGTTCTAGCTAGCAGGCCAAGTCACAGGAACAACGAGTCCCAGCACCGAAAGCGAGAACCCAGGAAAAGACTGTAGAGAACACAAGGACAGATAAATTACGTTACTCTACTATACCGGCACTACGAGCGAGCTGTAGTCTCTGGTACTGCACTCGCTCCTGGCTCGGTAGGCAAATCAAGGCTAAGTCCTCGCCCCTCTACAGACAACTCCTGGGCATGGTCGGGCTCTTACACATGGCACTAGTCTAGTCACAAATTGGATGATGAGCTGGGCATATAACTCGTGAACATGTAGAACGTTCACCAACTATCCTCATCAAGAAGATCGCTGTTCACATTAACCCCTTAAATCTAATACATGTAAATATATGCTTGTCCTAAGAGTAATACGAGAGGTGAGTGCTGAAACTCCTTTAGGACCTCAAGGGAAGGGTATGCATTTAAATAGAGAGAAGAATGAAATGAGAGTAATGTCGTCAGAGAGAAAGAGTGCAACCGTGAGAAATTGGGAGAGAGGGCAAGGGATGTTAGAATCTCAAAGGTTCTAGGCAACCTAATCATGGAACACACAGCGAGCCTCCAGGCAATGTGCAGTACGACAACATGGGCAACCCAGGCAGCATATGCAGGCGGCAATGGACTACCAACCCTGTCGCACCTAGCTATAAGCGCAGGGCTGCCAACCGGTCCATACGTCTGGCAACCACCCCCCCGGCAGCGCGGCGCATTGCTACCCTCTCGCTCTGAAGTCTAACTCACTCTCTCTCTCTGAATTCCTATTGTCTTATCTATCAACTTCTCTATTGATACTACATATTAAATGGAAGGTCTCGACATGGCTTAAAACAAAACCCACCACTGGTTAGCACATGACGAGACCTTTGCAGAGATACAAAGAACATAGTTATACGTTGTCACACTCAATATAAGCAGCCAGCACGGCACAGCGGCACAGCGGCACCGCGGCACCGCACCGCGGCGGCACAGTGGAGTACCAAGGAGTACAATCAGGTTAAGTTGCCACGCACTGGGTGCGTCACACTTGCCACATTGTTGCATCTGTCACACATGACGGACATAATGAACACATTATTTATACATATAACTCATTTACTTCAGTACCAGTTTCAGCTACATTGTAATTCACCTACTCAAAGATGACCCTGCCCATGGCAAGGAAAGATGTTGATTTATACTGTACTAGCAGGGATACCCGGCGTTGCCCGGGTTTAAATTCTACCATAATCACCTTCACTACTACCACCACTACTACTACCATAATCACCATCATCAATCACTACTACCACAATCATCACAATACTACTACTACCATAATCACCGGCCTCGACCTTCCTGTGCCTCATTAACCCTCGGAATCCGGGAGGCCTCATATGAGGCAAACAAAAATATTGGCAGGAATCTGGGAGGCCTCATATGAGGCAAAATGAGCGGCTAAAAATTGCCGCTAAAATCATCATAACTCGGCAACCACGCGTCATAACGATGTTATCTCAACGGCAGTCTACAGACAATAAAAAGCTCTACAATTTGCAAAAAAATTGACTGCTCTAGATGGTCTCCATCAGTAGCTACTGAATTATGAAGCTTGACTGTACGAAAATGGCCCCAGACACAGCGATCGGGATCATATGAGGCCCTCCGGATCCGATGGGTTAAATGGCGACCTCAATTTCGGCCGCTAAATGACCTTCGATTTTGGATCTGACCTCATCCGTACTCCCATTTTGGGGGGCTGCGAACAACTTTCGTTCCATACACCTTTTCGATCGGAGGCCTCCTTCTGCCCCAAACGGCCATTATTTTTCATGTTTTTTTCAATTTCGCCCTCGAAACGACCTCCGATCGTGGCCTCGCCCCCTCTATGACCTGATCCAGGTCAATTGACACCCACATGCAAAGTTTCAGCTCCCCAGGTCCAAAACTGAGGCCGCCTATTAACCCGGGAACTGCAGGAAGACTCTTAACCCGGGAGCTGCGGGAAGACTCTTAAGAGTTCCCCCGGCGGACTGCGGGAAGACTCTCTGGAGTAAGTAAAACTAAAAATCAACTTTTTACATCGAAAAAAAAATATTTTTTTTATTTTTATTTTTTTATTTTTTTATTTTTGTTTGGCCCCTGGGCCATGCAAAATCTCAGTCCTCTACCTCCCCTCCTTCCCCACTTTCCTCCTATTCCTCAGTTATCACCTATTTTCCCTATTATTCCCTTATTCTGAGGTATATTTTCGTGCTAACATTAGCGAGTTGCAAGCAGGGTGTTGTCATCACTGATGGCCATCGAGTGCAAGAGAGAGAGAGAGAGTATCGATCGACTGTGTCGCAGTGGCCTTGGGGAAAATTGGCGGGAAGCTAGCTTGCCTCACCCATACATTATACAACTCGCGGGCTATATCTCCGATTTTGACCATCCAAACGCTGTTTTCACTCGTTTTATTGTTGTTTCAGGTTAATACCTTTATAATCAACCCATAATAGGCGCATATGGATAATTATTAATGCTATTAATGGTACAATGAATATTTTAGTGACGAAAAACCTCAAATACGTCAGCACAGGGGGACGTTTTCATTTACCCCCGTGCGCACTTCAGAGGTTAAGATTTCCCCCGGCGGACTGCGGGAAGACTCTTAAGAGTCAGGGAACAAAAAAATCCATTTAAAACACCCCCATTTTTTTTTTTTTTTTTTTTTTTTGCCCCTGGGCCATGCCAAATATCAGTCCTCCACCTCCCCTCCTTCCCCACTTTCCTCACCTCCTTCAGTTATCACCTATTTTCCCTGTTATTCCCTTATTCTGTGGAATATTTTCGTGCTAACATTAACGAGTTGCAAGCAGGGCATTGTCATCACTGTTAGCAAGCGAGTGCAAGAGAGAGAGAGAGAGTATCGATCGACAGTCTCTCTCCAGACGTGGAGAAAAGTGGTGGGCTGGGAGGTTGCCTCAGCCATACATTATGTAACTCCCGGCCTGTATCGCCGATTTTGACCATCCAAACGCTGTTTCCACTTGTTTTATTGTTGTAACAGGTTAATACCTTTATAATCAACCTATAATAGGCGCATATGGATAAGTATTAATGCTATTTATGGTAAAATAACGATGTTAGTGATGGGAACAGCTCAAATATGTCAGCACAGGAGTGTGGTGTCTCATACCCCCCATGCACACTTCAGAGGTTAAGAACACAGACAAACAGACACACAAACTGATTTAATAATATAGATTATGTGATCTATTCTAAAATTACAAAACCTGAGACAACCCCGAACAAGGCCGGCTGGAATGCCGCCAATATGACACAAGACTGAATCTGCACCTCTGGTGTTAAAACCTTTCCCTGCGGCAGACGTATATTTACATCCTACGTAAATAACGGATATATTGCAGGCAACGTACTTATACAATTATGGTAGTACCATCTGAGTTGTTTTTTTTTTTTTTTTTTTTTTTTTTTTTTCTATATTCCAACTACTCCCTCTCGGGCATAGGCTGAGAGCCTGTACATTGCACCGCTCAACACGGTGAAGCCCGTGAGGTCTTGTTCCAGTCTGGGGAGTGAGACATGTGAAGCATCCATCATGGCTCGAAGCAGCTCCATCTCTGAAGCGGCCGGTTGCTTCGCTCAAGTGCTTCACCGTCTCACCCTCCAGACTCAGACCCTCACTCACAGAACGCCACCTATTGAGCAGTGAACTCACTAGGCATTGTCCCCCTGTAACATATTTTGAATATGGGAATATTCATACAGTGTTATTTAATCAGGGAACAATGAGGGTATTTTTTTGGCATTTCGGTGGGCTTTGTGGTAATGCACTGATACTAGGTACAGCACAAATTCAATCCCAATAATATCTTCCCATTGACATATCGGGATTTGAACCCGGGTCCATTGGATTACCAATCCAGTGGCATGACCACTCCACCACACCTCCCCTACCTTCCATACCTGCCCGATTGTTGCCAGATGCTTTCAGGAGGCTCTAAATATGTTACCCATATGCATATCAGTGTGCTTACTGTATTGTTTGAAGAAGGGTGTATGTACAATGAAGAGGTCTTTTAGCCCGGGATAAGCGCCGAGGCTCTTAATAGGTTTTACTGGGCAAAGGCGCCAGAGCTTTTTAAGAGGTTAGGCATAAACAATGCCTCAAGACAAAGCAATATGTGATTAATTAAGATAATTCCCCTCCATACCTCCTATCACTCCTCCACATGTGTCCAAACTGGCCCCATTCCCCTCCTCCTTCCCCCCATCCCCCCCCCTCAATTATCACAAATTTTTCCTCTCATTCTTCCTTTTATCTGGTAATTTTCGGCGTGAATTTCGCGCCCACCGTTTCAAGGACTGGGGAGGCAGTTGGAGATCCTAGCAACAGAGAGAATTCACTTACAAGACGTCAGTAGCGATCGGGAAGTGAGAGAGAGAGAGGGTATACGTCGCGCCGGCTCTCACCTCCTGATAAGATCAGTCAGCAATAATACTTGTTTTATTGCTGTAATATTTTAATATCTTCATATTAAATGTAAAATAGGCACATATGAATTAGTAATAACAATATTTATGGTAAAATTATGATTTTAGTCAGGAATGGACCAAAATACCTTCAATTGGCGGGAGGGTTTAAACTACCATAGCTTCGCCGTTTAAAGGTTAGAAGCTGAAGATCAACAAAAACAGAACAGATTTTCCATGTAATTATGACAGCTATATACCAGGTGCATATATGAGGTTAATTTCATCTTCATTTCAACTACTCATATTGTCTTGTAAACACAAAACATGAACATATAACTGTATTATCATTGAGTCATCGCAAGTGGAAAAGATGGATTTTTTTTTATATTTTTGCTCACTACAATATACTCTGGATGACCACCCAACGACCCACCAAAATGTCTAGGCCCGCTGCCTGACATTCTCATAATTAACTTCTGCAACATTCTTGGCCTTTCCTCTAACTTTCACTCTGTGAAACATTCCCCTTTCCTCTGCCAAGCCTGATCTTCACTTGCTCATCAAAACCTGGTTAGTCTGGGACTACTGACAGCAAACCCTTCTCTGTAACCTCCTACTATCTCTATCCTTAGTTTCAAGCCAAAGGTGGATGTTGCATAAATGTACGCAACAATCTTACTTTCTCTCGTGTTCCCAACTTTGATTCTTCTGAATGTTCAAATCTCTGGCTAAAACTTTTTTGTCATTATCAAACTAAATATTTCTGTGCTGTATATCACTCCCCCTAATTATACCGACTATCAACAAATCTTGGACTTTCTAACTTCTAAAATGGAAAATATTTTATCCATCTCAACTTTTGAAGAAATCTCTATCTTGGGAGATTACATTGTTTACAACTGCCAATGGCTCTCCTCCAATTTTACTGACCAACTTGGTGAACAAACCTACATCTTTTTTATCCTAAATAACCTAGAGCAGTTAGCCCAACACCCTATTCATATTGCTGATCGCCCAACCGGCGATGCTTGTGGCACGCTGCTTACTGGGAGTCTGTTTGGCAGTACTTCTTTCATTTCAGATGGACTGATTTTTGTTTCAGTGGCCGGGGACCCTCAGAGTGCGATGTGCGCATTACCGAGGTAATTCTCTCAGGCATGGAGGAATAC
>JBAKBP010039815.1:0-14429 GCA_037953745.1 Lithodes maja | reverse complement strand
CTAATGATGGGTAGAATAAACTATCAAAATGCGTCATAATCTTGAAAGGGTTAACTGGTGGGTGTATCATAACTCTTGTGGCCGACTGTACACACGCGCACATATGACCGTGATAAAGCATACACACATACATACACACACACACACACACACACACACACACACACACACACACACACACATACAGTACATACATACACACACACAGATGACCGTAATGAAGCAAACAAAGCGACTCCACTCAACACGGGACAAAGTTAATGACACGTACACGCACATGCACACACGTATACACACACACACACATGTACACAGTAAATGGACATACAATCAAGCAATAGTCCTATTTACCTCGATTAACACACACACGTACACACACACACACATACACACTTCAGTACACTACACACACACACACTCTACAGAACACTACACACACACACACACACACACACACTTACACCACACACACACACACTACACACTCACACACACAGACTGTACCTAGTATCAGTGCATTATCACAAAGCCCGCCGAAACGCCAACAAAATACCCTCATTGTTCCCCGATTAAATAGCACTGTATGAATATTCCCATATTCAAAATATGCTACAGGGGAGCAATGCCTAGTGAGTTCATTGCTCAATAGGTGGCGTTCTGAGAGAGTGATGGTCCGAGTCTAGGTGGTGAGACAGTGAAGCACTGGAGCGAAGCAGTTTCAGAGATGTAGCTGCTTCGAGCCGTGGGTTGGCAACCGTGCATCTTGCGAAGGCAAGATATCGGGGGCTGGTTGTATCCCAAAGTGCTTCACATATTTCACTCCCTAGACTGGCACAAGACCTCACGGGCTTCACCGTTCAATGTACGGTTGAATGTACAGGCTCTCAGCCTATGCCCGAGAGGGAGTAGTTGGGAAAAATAAAAACATAAAAGTATACACAAACACACACATACACTACACGCACACACTTAAATAGACACTCAAACAAACAATATAGTCCTGTTTACCTCGATTAGCACACACACATATACACACGCACACACACTTCAGTAAACTACACACACACACACACACACTTAAACAAACAATATAGTCCTATTTACCTCGTTTAGCACACACACACACACACACACACACTCTCACACTCTCTACACTACACTACACAGTCAACAAACATTAGGGCTCCACTTACCTAGGTCAACATTAGGGCTCCACTTACCTAGGTCAACATGGGACAGATATAATCACCTAAGTCATACCCTGGTGTCTCTCTCTCTCTCTCTCTCTCTCTCTCTCTCTCTCTCTCTCTCTCTCTCTCTAACTCACTCGCTCTCTGTCATTCAGGCTAACACATACCAATTATATAATATTAACTTATGTGAGCATAATATTAACTTATGTGAGCATAATATATCAAAATGAAATCTCAAAAATCACGTGGGCTAAACCCTTGGCTATTCAAAGATTTAAAACAAAAACATGGATTAGGAATTAATGTATGGAATACGCCCAACTATTAATGTATGGAATACGCCCAACTATTAATGTATGGAATACACCCAACTATTAATGTATGGAATACGCCCAACTATTAATGTATGGAATACGCCCAACTATTAATGTATGGAATACGCCCAACTATTAATGTATGGAATACGCCCAACTATTTTCCCCAAGTAGAGTACAACCAACCTCCTGGATTCATTAGAACCATCAGCATTGTAATTGACCACTTGCGAGTTTTGGTCTATAAGGAAGTTGGAGCTGTAGCCATCAATATTTATCAGAATTATCAGCTAACATACGGTCATAATACATATATAAATACATAAAACCAAATTAATTATACTTTATATCCATCAGAAACCCACATTATTATTGCATTTCTCTTTAATGTCGATGTTCACGGCTCCAACTTCCTTATAGCCTGAAACTCGCGAGTGGTCAATTGAGCCTTTATTGTGGATACTCGTTTTTGTTCCCGTTTCAAAACCACTGAAAATAGGCTGATTATGACATTTCAGATGCTCGTGTACCCGAAGCTATGGGCACAAATCGATTGGACAGCCCATTCGCTCTAGCCCTTTTTGAGTTACAGAGGGCAAGAGTTACAATTTATGGCCTATCTATTATAAACAGGGTATAGTAACAGATTATTGAACATATTATCTCAATTAATCCTTTTAGCTACCATCATATTTTTCTGAAGCTTTATAAAATCGTCTAAATTTAATAGGTGAAAACAATCAAACGTCACTGGTATTGAAGGGGTTAAGAGTTACAAGTTAGAGCCTACCTATTATGGACAGGGTATAATGTTTTCAATGTCAGTGGTGGTGGTGTCGGAGTGGTTTATTCTAGCGTGGTGTCTAACTTGCAGCCTACATAGTTTAAGGGGCTCACCGGATTTTGTGTTATCTTTCTCTCCTTTTCTCTCTTTCCCTGGCTTGTATCCATTCGGCCCCATTCAGCCAACTGTTTTAAAACGTTTATCCCCATCCAGGTTTCGATTTCTTCCTGGCGAGCGATAGCGAGCCAGCATTGTATGGAGAAATCCGGCTTCGCCGGAGAAATTTTGCTATCGAAAAATGTAAAAAAATAATAAGCTTGCTGTCAAAACAAAAGTATATACAGTATATGCTGGCTCGCCAGGAAAATATTGACACCTGGATGGGGATAAACGTCTTAAAACAGCAGGCTGAAAGGAGCCGAATGAATACAAGCCAAAGAGAGAGGGAGAGAAAGAGAAAAAAGCGAGGTGGGCTCCCTTAATTGCTTAGACGTGGAGTTTTGGTGGTCCAGACCTGCATACATATTTAGCTATTTATCTTTGGTGGGGATTTAGTTTGGACAGTATATATTCACCGCCTGAGGATTATGACGTATTTTGACATTTTGTTCTGGCTATTATTAGACGATTTTATACAGTTGAGGGAGGATCTGTGGATTTGTTATGGGTAAAGACTATTTCAATTAACCCCCAGACTCTCATATACCCTTTATAATATCAATAGAATCGTCTTATAACAGCCAGACGACAGAAAAGTAATGCGTATTGAATCTTGAAAGGATTAATATCTTCCAAATGTTTATGTACTGTATATGACTCTTTTTGTTATAGTCATATTCGTTTTTGCTCTGGCTAACATTAGACTATTTTATACAACACTAGGCAGCAAAGGGTACACATTAGTTATCCTTTGTGAATATATATTATTATATTAACACGTTCAGTATATATTTGAGTTTTATTCTGGCCAAGATTAAACTATTTTATGTAGCGCAGGAAGTACCTCTAGATCAAAGGGGGTACTAAGTATTTCTGGTTCGAGTATTCACCGTTCTACTTCTTAATGTCTTTGGTACTTAGTTCCTACTTTTTCTGACTACCATTCGACGATTTTGTTCAGAATATTAAGGAACTCTAGGAATTATAGGGGTAGACAACATCTTAACTAGCTTCTATAACTCCCAAGGTCCTTCCTAAGCTATTCAACATCGTCAAATATTAGCCAGAATAAAATACAGAAGGACAATATACAAAATAATATACAATACAAATACCAAATAACAGGCCTGAAATGTGTGGCCGAATATCTATTTCACGTCAGACAATATTGTTTGTGTACAAGATATGCAAACACCAAATTATATGAAGTACTCGAAACTATACTCGGTTTCATATCATCTGACACTAAATTACAACATCCTTACCTCAATTACTCCTCTATTACATTTTGAACATTTGTTGAATAGCTTAGGAAAGACCTGTGGGAGTTATAGAAGCTAGTTAAGATGTTGTCTACCCTTATAATTCCTAGAGTTCCTTTATGAACATTTTGAAATATAGTGTGTTGTTAATTAATAAAATTCGGTAATTAGATAATGCTGAGACACAATACATTCCGATTATTCCATAAAGTATTGAACAATCAGTTGAGTAAAAGCGGTGTCACACGAGCGCATTTTCCGTCAATTTTCTAGGAGCAAGTTTAGGTCTCGTACCATTTTGAGGCTTTTTCGCATTGGAGTCGGGCATTAGATCGAAGGTAGATTACGATAGCTAGTTTAATACTTATGGAACCTAAATTTTGAAGCCGTCAGACTATAATTACCCATAAAAATTGACGTAACATTAGTTCGTGCAACACCGGCTTAAGGGATTCAATTTTGTGTCAGATGAAACGGAACCGACTCTATAGGTGGTGTCACATGGAGCCGACTCTATAGGTGGTGTCACACGGAACCGACTCTATAGGTGGTGTCACATGGAACCGACTCTATAGGTGGTGTCACACGGAACCAACTCTATAGGTGGTGTCACATGGAACCGACTCTATAGGTGGTGTCACATGGAACCGACTCTATAGGTGGTGTCACATGGAACCGACTCTATAGCTGGTGTCACATGGAACCGACTCTATAGCTGGTGCCACATGGAACTGACTCTATAGGTGGTGTCACATGGAACCGACTCTATAGGTGGTGTCAAATGGAACCGACTCTATAGGTGGTGTCACACGAGTGGAACCGACTCTATAGGTGGTGTCACATGGAACCGACTCTATAGCTGGTGTCACATGGAACCGACTCTATAGGTGGTGTCACACGGAACCGACTCTATAGCTGATGTCACATGGAACCGACTCTATAGGTGGTGTCACACGGAACCGACTCTATAGCTAATGTCACATGGAACCGACTCTATAGGTGGTGTCACATGGAACCGACTCTATAGGTGGTGTCACATGGAACCGACTCTATAGGTGGTGTCACATGGAACCGACTCTATAGGTGGTGTCACATGGAACCGACTCTATAGGTGGTGTCACACGGAACCGACTCTATAGGTGGTGTCACATGGAACCGACTCTATAGGTGGTGTCACATGGAACCAACTCTATAGGTGGTGTCACATGGAACCGACTCTATAGCTGGTGTCACATGGAACTGACTCTATAGGTGGTGTCACATGGAACCGACTCTATAGGTGGTGTCAAATGGAACCGACTCTATAGGTGGTATCACATGAGTGGAACCGACTCTATAGGTGGTGTCACATTGAACCGACTCTATAGCTGGTGTCACATGGAACCGACTCTATAGGTGGTGTCACACGGAACCGACTCTATAGCTGGTGTCACATGGAACCAACTCTATAGGTGGTGTCACACGGAACCGACTCTATAGCTGGTGTCACATGGAACCGATTCTATAGGTGGTGTCACATGGAACCGACTCTATAGGTGGTGTCACACGAGTGGAACCGACTCTATAGGTGGTGTCACATGGAACCGACTCTATAGCTGGTGTCACATGGAACCGACTCTATAGGTGGTGTCACATGGAACCCACTCTATAGCTGGTGTCACATGGAACCGACTCTATAGGTGGTGTCACATGGAACCGACTCTATAGGTGGTGTCACATGGAACCGACTCTATAGGTGGTGTCACATGGAACCGACTCTATAGGTGGTGTCACATGGAACCGACTCTATAGCTGGTGTCACACGAGTGGAATGGACTCTATAGGTGGTGTCACATGGAACCAACTCTATAGCTGGAGTCACATGGAACTGACTCTATAGGTGGTGTCACACGGAACCGACTCTATAGCTGGTGTCACATGGAACCGACTCTATAGGTGGTGTCACACGGAACCGACTCTATAGGTGGTGTCACATGGAACCGACTCAATAGGTGGAGTCACATGGAACCGATTCTATAGGTGGTGTCACATGGAACCGATTCTATAGGTGGTGTCACACTAGTGGAACCGACTCTATAGGTGGTGTCACATGGAACCGACTCTATAGATGGTGTCACATGGAACCGACTCTATAGCTGGTGTCACATGGAACCGACTCTATAGGTGGTGTCACACGAGTGGAACCGACTCTATAGGTGGTGTCACATGGAACCGACTCTATAAGTGGTGTCACATGGAACCGACTCTATAGGTGGTGTCACATGGAACCGACTCTATAGGTGGTGTCACATGGAACCGATTCTATAGGGGGTGTCACATGGAACCGACTCTATAGGTGGTGTCACACGGAACCGACTCTATAGGTGGTGTCACATGGAACCGACTCTATAGGTGGTGTCACACGGAACCGACTCTATAGGTGGTGTTACATGGAACCGACTCTATAGGTGGTGTCACATGGAACCGACTCTATAGGTGGTGTCACATGGAATCGACTCTATAGCGGGTGTCACATGGAACCGACTCTATAGCTGGTGTCACATGGAACCGACTCTATAGGTGGTGTCACATGGAACCGACTCTGTAGGTGATGTAACATGGAACCGACTCTATAGGTGGTGTCACATGGAACCGACTCTATAGGTGGTGTCACATGGAACCGACTCTATAGCTGGTGTCACATGGAACCGACTCTATAGGTGGTGTCACATGGAACCGACTCTATAGGTGGTGTCACACGAGTGGAACCGACTCTATAGGTGGTGTCACACGAGTGTAACCAACTCTATAGGTGGTGTCACATGGAACCGACTCTATAGGTGGTGTCACACGAGTGGAACCGACTCTATAGGTGGTGTCACATGGAACCGACTCTATAGGTGGTGTCAAATGGAACTGACTCTATAGGTGGTGTCACATGGAACCGACTCTATAGGTGGTGTCACATGGAACCGATTCTATAGGGGTTGTCACATGGAACCGACTCTATAAGTGGTGTCACACGGAACCGACTCTATAGGTGGTTTCACATGGAACCGACTCTATAGGTGGTGTCACACGGAACCGACTCTATAGGTGGTGTCACATGGAACCGACTCTATAGGTGGTGTCACATGGAACCAACTCTATAGGTGGTGTCACATGGAACCGACTCTATAGCTGGTGTCACATGGAACCGACTCTATAGCTGGTGTCACATGGAACCGACTCTATAGTTGGTGTCACATGGAACCGACTCTATAGGTGGTGTAACATGGAACCGACTCTATAGGTGGTGTCACATGGAACCGACTCTATAGGTTGTGTCACATGGAACCGACTCTATAGCTGGTGTCACATGGAACCGACTCTATAGGTGGTGTCACATGGAACCGACTCTATAGGTGGTGTCACACGGAACCGACTCTATAGGTGGTGTCACATGGAACCGACTCTATAGGTGGTGTCACACGGAACCGACTCTGTAGGTGGTGTCACACGAGCGCATTTTCCGGCAATTTTCGATGAGCTAGTTTTTGTCTCTTATTATTTTGAAGTTCTTTCGTATTGGAATTAGGAAGTAGATCGAAGGTAGTTTAATGGTGGTGTAATGGTTTAAATGCTTATGTTCTTGGTGTAGTGTGCCGATTTCGAATCCCGGGAGGATCATATGCTTTCATTAATTTATTCAAGTGCATTGGGGTTTGTAATGGAGGATTAATGTTAAGAACGGGGTGTTCCTTAAGTTATGTTAAGTACTTTAATCCTTGTGGAACTTGCAATTTGAAGCTGCCAGACTGCAATTGCCCGTAAAAATTGATGGAAAAATCGCTCGTGTGACACCGGCTTAAGGTTACCAAGTGAATAAAATCGCCATATTGTTGTTGTGTAAATCACCAGAATCGTATGTGGTATTCAAATGACGACATGATTTATATTCCCACCAGGAAACCCAACTCTTTAATTAACGAAAAAAGACGAGATAAATTGTTACCTTTTAAAACTTGGGAGATTTCATGTTCTTTTTCATTAATTAACTCTCAGTTCCAGTATCTTCGTTCATTAAGGGATGGATGCCACCCACCCCACACGTCTGAGGATACGGCTGTTAGAGTTGGGTTTAGTTCCCACGACACGTAACTGAGCATGGTATAATATTAGCGAACCTTAACTTTTCCCTCGGTAGTTATGGTTCTGGATACTCAAAGGTGCCTTAAGTTAGGGCGAGGTGAGAGGCATAACAAACTAATTAATGAACGCCTTATGCCTTGCCCACGACGTTATAACTTCCTCATACTCAGAAAACAAATCGACTATCATAAAATATAATATCCAGTTATGGCTTGGGTTTGTGTAGTAGCTCCTATGAGGATCATGACACATTTTAGCAGTGTCTTTGGCTACTATTAGACGAATGTATACAGCTTAGGAAAGACCTCTAGCAATCAAAGGGGTAAAGTCGCTCTCCAGTAACCTTTTGATTTACGGTGATCCCTCCTTTACCGAATGAAATCGTCTATTAATAGCCAGAATAAACTATCAAAAGGCGTCAGAATCCTCAGAGGGTTAACCCCTTCTGTACCGGCGGCTTTTTAAAAATTGCAATGTAGCTCTATTTAGACGGTTTTGTGCAGTTTAGGAAAGATCTGTGGTAGTAAAATGGGTTAAGGCAGATATTTCGAGGCCTGTTAAAGAGGTAGTGCTCGTTGTTTGGTCTATATATTTAATAATTAATTAATTAACATGAACGAAGGCGGTGCTGGTTGGGGGGAGGGGCGTCGACTGACTGGGGACAGAGGTGCATGGGGGCGGTTCGTTCGTGGCCACCCCTTCGGGGATCACGGCGTCAGGCAATAGATAGATAGATAGATTAATTAATGTTGAGTTTCTGTGTTAGACCTCCATTAAGCTTAAGCAAACACCCTCTAGACCCTCTTTCAAGATAAATTTATAAATTTTTCGGTAGAAAAATGTTGCGGCCGAAGGCCGGTTCCTTCTAAAATTAAAGGCTCGCCATCGCTCGCCAGGAAATAATAGACACCCAAATAGCACGAAAGGTCTAAATATTGACACAAAACTGAGGTGAAAGGTCTCAAAATCGCTAAACTAACGGAACGAACGTCTTAAAATCTCAAAACTAATAGGCTCAACACGAGGGAGAAGGGGGTCCAGAAAAAGCGACTATCTCCCCCTTAATTGCTGGAGGCCCTTTTATAAACCGATTAAAGTTGCCTCATAGTAGCCAGAATAAAGTTAAGGGGACGGCACCGGTACTGAAAGGGTTAATGGCACTAGAATCACGGCGCCATCATTTACGGCCAGATTTACACTCGAGGGATTTTTTTCTGGACCCCTTTCTCGCTCATGCTTAGCCCCATTAATTTTGAGATTTTAAGACGTTCATCCCATTAGTTTGGCGATTTATAAGAACTCTCGCTCCATTTCTGTCAATGTTCAGATCTTTCAAGCCATTTAGGTGTCGTTTTTTTAATG
The DNA here is from genome assembly GCA_037953745.1 of Lithodes maja. Lineage (NCBI taxonomy): Eukaryota > Metazoa > Arthropoda > Malacostraca > Decapoda > Lithodidae > Lithodes > Lithodes maja. Next base: position 5,245 of record JBAKBP010039815.1, on the reverse strand, counting down.
TGATTTAAAATGGGTAGGGATGGGGGGGGGGGGGGAAAGGTGGGATCCAGAAAAGCCATCCCCCTTAAGGGGAGATCTCCACTCGAGGGATTTTTTTCTTGACCCCTTTCTCCCTCATGTTTAGCCCCATTGCTTTTGATATTATAAAACGTTTACCCCATTAGTCTGGCGATTTTAAGAACTTTCACCCCATATTAAGACCTTTCGTGCCATTCAGGTGTCAATTTTATCCTGGCGAGCGATAGCGAGCCTGTAATTTAAAAGGAACCGGCCTTCGGCCGGGACATTTTTCTACCGAAAAATGTACAAATTTATCTTGAAAGGGGGTCAAGGGGGTGTAATTTCAAGCTTGATGGAAGTCTAGGAAACACACTAAAAACCTCCCCTTAAGGTTGTATCCTATAGGTCTATTTACGGGGGGATGGGCCGGTTTGTCTGGCCACAATTCAACCTCGTGTTCAGCCCCATTGGTTTTTAGATTTTTAGACGTTCGGCCCATTAGTTAGTATTATGGCCGTTTAGGAGTGTGACTGTTTAGGATTGTTGCCGTTTAGGAGTGTGGCCGTTTAGGAGTGTGGCCGGTTAGTATTGTGGCCATTTAGGAGTGTGGCCGTTTAGGATTGTGGCCGTTTAGGAGTGTGGCCGTTTAGGAGTGTGACCATTTAGGAGTGTGGCCGTTTAGGAATGTGGCCGGTTAGTATTGTAGCCGTTTAGGAGTGTGGCCGTTTCGAATTGCGGCCGTTTAGAAGTGTGGCCGTTTAGGAGTGTGGCCGTTTAGAAGTGTGACCGTTTAGGAATTTGGCCATTCAATATTGTGGCCGTTTATGAGTGTGGCTGTTTAGGAGTGTGGCCGTTTAGGAGTGTGGCCGTTTAGGAGTGAGGCTGTTTAGGAGTGTGGCCGTTTAGGAGTGTGGCCGTGTAGGAATGTGGCCGTTTAGGAGTGTAGCTACTAAGGAGTGTGGTCATTTAGGAGTGTGGCCGTTTAGGAGTGTGGCCGTTTAGGATTGTGGCCGTTTAGGAGTGTAGCCGTTTAGGAGTGTTGCCGTTTAGGATTCTGGCCGTTTAGGAGTGTGGCCGTTTAGGATTGTGGCCATTTAGGATTGTGACCGTTTAGGAGTGTGGCTGTTTAGGAGTGTGGCCGTTTAGGAGTGTGGCCGTTTAGGAGTGCGGCCGTTTAGGAGTGTTGCCGTTTAGGATTGTGGCCGTTTAGGAGTGTGGCCGTTTAGGATTGTGGCCGTTTAGGATTGTGACCGTTTAGGATTGTGACCGTTTAGGAGTGTGGCCGCTTAGGATTGTGGCCGTTTAGGAGTGTGGCCGTTTAGGAGTGTGGCCGTTTAGGAGTATGGCCGTTTAGGATTGTGGCCGTTTAGGAGTGTGGCCGTTTAGGAGTAGTACCGGTGTGACCTATTTCCCCTACCCTACGGCATTGTTTAAGGGGCTAGTGACTGTTTTTAAGGGGCTAGTGACTGTTTTTAAGGGGCTAGTGACTGTTTTTAAGGGGCTAGTGACTGTTTTAAGGGGCTAGTGACTGTTTTTAAGGGGCTAGTGACTGTTTTTAAGGGGCTAGTGACTGTTTTTTTTGGTCTATCTATTCATATATTATTTTTTTGTTTTGTTTAGTTTTCTCGCTAGACCTCCATCAAGCTTAGAAAAACACTCCTAGACCCCCTTTCAAGATGAATTTTTACATTTTTCGGTAGAAAAATGCTTCTTCTTAAAAGTACAGGCCAGGAAAAAATCGACACCTAAATGACACGAAAGGTTTTAAATTAAAATTGGCAACGAAATGGGGCCAAAGGTGTTAACATCACTAAACTAATGGGCCATACGTCTTCAAATCTCAAAAGTAATGGGTCTATAGACGAGGGAGAAGGGAGGCCAGAAAAACGACCCATCTCCCCTTAAGCCTGTGTAAGCCTATTGGGGGGGGGGGGGGGAAGGTTGGCGTATATAGTAATAAGTAAAACAAAATAAAACCCTATGCGGATGGCACCTTTTATGCTGCCTTGAAAACACACTCATACTCTCACTCTTACTCCCTCTCTCCCCTCACTCACTCTCACTTTTGTTTTCTCTCTGTCACACACACATACCCTCCCCCCCCCCCCACACACACAGAGTAAGTACTGTGTAAGGCTCTAAGTCTAGTGTATGGTAGGGGGGGGGGGGTGTCAGCCAAGAGCCTAAAAGGTACACTCTATAAAACTCTCTATAGGCCTGGTCCATGGTGTGTGTGTGTGGGGGGGGGGGGGGGGGGCACTGAGGAACCTATGTGGATGGCACTTCTTAAGCCGGTATCACACGAGGGCTTTTTGAGTCAACATTAGATGATCAACATTTATCTGCCAACATTTCTGGAATATTTTACACTGGCATCGGAAACTAGACTAATGGTATATGAATAGGTAACAGAAATATTGTAAATGTTGACCCCATAAGCTGCCAGACCAGTGTTGAGGATATAATATGTTGAGGGAAAAATCGCTCGTGTGATACCGGCTTTACACTCCCTTGCACTGTAGCCTTTGAGGTGTTTTCTTAACCAGGTAGTTTACGTAAGATACCATCCTCACTTTCTTTCTTTCACCCTCTCTCACTATCACTCTCTTTCTCGCTCTTACTCTCACTATCACTCGTACTCTCTCTTTCTCACACACTCTCTCTCTCTCTCTTTGTCTTAACCCCTTCAGTATGGTGAGACCTTCTGACAGAAATAGTATTCCACTTAATATTAGACGATTGTATGCGTGTTAGGAAGCATTTTTAAGAGGTCAAAACTATCTCTACTATTCCTTTGTACCCCAACAGATCCTTCCTAATCATAATTAAACTCATCTAGTTAAAATATACAAACAGAAACATAAAACATATCAATACATAAAATACTGCATTAATTCTGAGCAAAGTGAGAAAGAGTGTCATCATTTTCATAAGGTTAGTGCCCCCATCTCTCTCTCTCTCTCCTCCAGCCTTAATACCTCCCCCCCCCCCCACTCCCCACTCCTCCCCTCTCCAGCCTTAATAACCCCAAAGGCCCCCTGGAGAGCGTGGCGCCTGGAGGGGTAAGGGGTGGGAGGGGGATAGGTGGAGTGCTGGGGAGACTAAAATTAACCCCACATATTCCAGGCCGGCTATTTTTTTTTCATCACTCGGGTTATTTTTTCAGCCTCGCGTTGCTTGCGTTGCGGTGCTTAACCCCTTCTGTACCCGCGACGTTTTTTAACGGGGGATGGTCGGGTTTTCTGGACCCCTTTCTCCCTCATGTTTAGCACCATTACATTTCAGATTTTAAGACGTCCGGCCTATTAGTTTGACATTTTCAAGAGCTTTCACTCCATATTAAAACCTTTCTTGTCATTTGGGTGTAATTTTTTAATATAGGAGAAACTGGCCTTCGGCCGGGACATTTTCAACCGAATAATGTACACATTTATCTAGAAGGGGGTTGTTTTTTTAAGATTGATGAAGGTCTAAGGAAGAAAGTAATAGGAAATAAATGAATAAATAAACAAATAAATACGCCCATCCCCTCTTAGATTTAATTCTAGCTGCATGTATATGATTTGTGCAGTTTAAGAAGGATCTCTTATAGGTATTGTGACGCATGTCGAGTATGAGCATGCTGTACAGAACGCCCAGTCAGGCCCCACTCTCGCTAGGATCGTCAGGGCAGGAACTTTGGCTGTAGTCTGTGTAGAGTTTCCTAACTTAGTTTATGTGAGCCGTTGTACTATAAGTATTATAAATATGTATTTTGTTTTCATCTGAGTCAACGAGTTCTATTTTATATCATTAGTTATAAGTATTGTGTGTGGGACTTATATGTAATGATGAGAGGAGAGAGAGAGAGATATTACGTAACGGGGATCAGTGAGTGCGCCACGCGGGCCGGTAGGCCTAATTCCCTCCTCCCTCCTCCCTTCCTCCCTCTCAGCGCGTGGGAAATCCTTTGTCGATCCCAGATTGAGAGAGAATATGACGTCATGATTGCCAGTGGGCGGTCCTTAAGTAGTTTGAGATATGCCGCTAGAGGGCCGAGTATAAAAAGAGAGGTTCTTGCCACCATTTCTTCAGAACTCATCAGGCAAAGCGACTTCTCATATCCCTTGCAACTATCCATATTCTTCCGACTGATGTGAACTTTCTCTACTCTCTGAACAGCCTATCTTCTTCTCTTCTCGTCCCTGTTTAACCTCCATGACCCCTTTGGTGCAGATTTAGTCAGCCAAAGTATTATCGCTTGAGTTCTCACGAGATAAGTGCCTGTTAGATAGCCTATTTTTGGAAGGGTTAACTAAAATAGGATTGATTGATGTTTGTTGCACTCGTATATGCATTTCCCTGTGTGCGATTATTCATGTTCCTGTTTTCTGCTGGTTTAGGCAATGCTAGACTGGGATAGGGTTTCTGAGTTGTGATTTCCTATGAGTACTAGGTTGCGGTTGAACCAGTACAATTGCAACGGAGACGTGGAACGCCTAGGTGGTCTTTCTGACTGTGTACCGTGGGAGTTTAGCACTGTGTTGCGAGTGAGGGCTTTTGCCTGTGCCACCCAACACTGTGCTATCTCATTTGCTTGACTTTGAGAGGATCGCCAGGAGAGAACCAGATACTAGTGATCTGGATCTCTCAAGAGAGCATCCCGTCAATTACCGTAATTTGGCCGCACAGTCTTAAGGACCTCGCTAGGCTACGAGCCGCTTGCTCAGCCATTGTCTCTTAACCTTAGATATCCCAGCTAGACTTTGCTCGACCAGCAGATACAGTATAGTATTGAAGCTTCTCCTTATGTATATTATTGTTTAAGCACTATTGATTTCATGTGTGGCACGCTTAGCTACTTCAGAGATTAGTGGCCCACGAGCACAATCTTAGTAGGCTATTGCCAGTGCATTGTCGGAGTACTTCTTCTTAATGTTTGCCATATCCTATTGCTTATTCTTATAATTCTTCTTATGTCAATTTAAAGCCTTTAATTACCAGTGAGTTATTCATTAAATTGCTGTTCAAAATCCGATACTTACTTCTTATGAGTATTCGAGAAGCATCTAACTTATCAGAAGATTCCTTGCTTGATGCTCGAGGACTATTGTTTAACGTAACGTAATAGTGCCGATCCGAAGTAGAGGGTGGAGGACTTCTTAAGTTCTTAGTTCAAGGGTGGATTACTTCGGCTTCGGCCAACACTATTCTTTAGTGTTGTAGTACTTTCTTCTTTGTTTGATTGTTGACCAGACTAGATAAC
>JBAKBP010039814.1:0-14431 GCA_037953745.1 Lithodes maja | reverse complement strand
CTAGTACCATATTGAGTGTGTTACCTGCGATCATCACACAGCTGCTACTAGTACCATATTGAGTGTGTTACCTACGATCATCACACAGCCGCTACTAGTACCATATTGAGTGTGTTACCTGCGATCATCACACAGCCGCTACTAGTAGTCTTGTACCATATTGAGTGTGTTACCTGCGATCATCACACAGCTGCTACTAGTACCATATTGAGTGTGTTACCTACGATCATCACACAGCCGCTACTAGTACCATATTGAGTGTGTTACCTACGATCATCACACAGCCGCTACTAGTACCATATTGAGTGTGTTACCTACGATCATCACACAGCCGCTACTAGTACCATATTGAGTGTGTTACCTACGATCATCACACAGCCGCTATTAGTACCATATTGAGTGTGTTACCTGCGATCATCACACAGCCGCTACGAGTACCATATTCGATAATTAACGAGCCTGTACTGTAACTTAGAAGAAATCGGCCTTCGGTCAAGACATTTTTCTATCGAAAAATGTACAGATTTAGCTGGAAGGGGGTCTGAGTGGGCATTGCTTAGTTTGAATTATGCCTGGGAAGACGTTTCTGTTAGATTAGCGGGCAAACTAATATATATTACTCGAAAACGGTAGAAACAAGCAAACTCCTCAATAATAATTGAACAAAATAAATAATAATCCACAGGAGGTCAGATCAGATAGTGTTAAAGAGGTATAGCAGAATGAGGAAGGTCACGAACAGTCTCATATCACTTTACTGATTATGTGTAAACACTTGTCAATATATACATGTTTAATTCTCAAAGAGCGGGGGGGGGGGGGGGTCGTGTGTATATCACCATAGCGCTAGGTGGCTATATTTACCGAAAATTACCTTCATTCCTTGCTCTTTTTCATTAGTAAGCAAGAGACAGAGCATAATACAATAATATATCCGTGAACCAACGATGATAGCGCTTTCCCATGACACCTGAATCATGCTTGTATGACATCTGGTTATCTTGCAACGATTGTGCAACCGAAGGGCAAAATCGGTATATTATTGGCAATTTTGCGGTTTTATGGTGTGTGAGAGAGAGCCCATGAGTGAGAGAAGTCTGTGTAGGACTACAGTGTACGCCGCGGGACTGTGGCGAGCGGTTGAAGCCCGCTTATTGTCCCTGCAATGCCCGGTCTCTATCTCATCGCTCATAATAGCCTCAAAATGGCGTCCGTCATATGACGAGCACCGTACAGGTGGCCAATTTTCTCTCTCCCGTCATATGACGGTACCCGTGAATTGCTCTTTTTTTCTCCTGTTCTCTCTTTCTCAGGCTTGTATCCATTCGGCCCCATTCAGCCTATTGTTTTAAAATGTTTATCCCCATTAAGGTGTCTTGGCGAGCGATAGCGAGCCAGCATTGTATAGAGAAATCAGTCTTTGCCGGAGAAATTTTTCTATCAAAATATGTACAAATTTAGCCTGCTGTCAAACACATTATAAAACATATGTTGGCATGCTACCGCTCGCCAGGAAAACATCGACACCTGGATGGGAATAAACGTCTTAAAACAGTAGGCTGAATGGGGCCGAATGGATACGACCAAGAGAGAGACGGAGAGACAGAACAAAATGAGATGGGCCCCTAAAGTTATTGTTTTCTAATGTATCCCTATAATATTGCTTGCATTTTCAAGTGCTTTGTGTTACATATAATTATGTTTGTGAAGTGAATGATGTAGATTTTTGGTACTTCTTATATGAGTTTAAATCTTTTTGCTATCTTCATTATATTTCAAGTTAGAAAATAATAAGTTTTTTTCTATAATACGAAAATTCACCTTCACACTCTCGTATTCACCAAACACACACACACACTCATACTGCTCTCTCTCTCTCTCTCTCTCTCTCTCTCTCTCTCTCTCTCTCTCTCTCTCTCTCTCTCATACGATGTACGCGAAATCTCTAGACACCTTCCTCCCATTTTCCTTCCCAATATAGCTTTTGTGTTTTTCCAATAATCCTTCACCTGTCATCAGATCAGATTTTTGCCCTGAAATGTGTTGTGGAGAGATATCTGGAGAAGGGACATAAGTTGTATGCTGGCTTTATGGACATGGATAGAGTTGATAGAGAAGGTTTGTGGAAAGTACTGAGAATATACGGAGTAGACGCAAGTTGCTGAAAGCAGTGAAGAACATGTATGAGGGTGCAAAGGCGTCAGTACATGTGGAGAATGAGCAGAGCGAGTTTTTTTTTTATCTGAATGTTGGGTTGAAGCAAGGGTGTGTGATGTATCTATGGTTGTTCAATATATAGCCTATATATGGATGGAGTCATGAAAGAAATACAAGGACGAGCAGTGGATGCTGGTGTACCTCTGAAAAGGGAGGAAACGAGTGGAATTTTCCTGTACTGTTGTTTGCTGATGATACAGTTCTGATGAGGGGATACTGAATGGGAGTTGCAGGGTTTGGTAAATATGTTTGGAACAGTGTGGGAAAAACGGAATCTGAAGGTAAATGCGGGGATGAGCAAGGTTATGGCCTTCGAAAAGGGTGAAGAAACAGAGTGTGAGGTGAAGTTGAACGGTCAGGGTATGGAGATTGTCAGCTCATTTATGTATCTGGGCAGTGTGTTGAGTAAAGATGGGAGTATGGATGAAGAAGTGTGGGAGAAGGTCCAACAGGGGAAGAGGGTTGTAGGAACGCTGAGAGCAGTAACAAGAAATAGGTTGGTCAGCTGGTGATACAGTTCTGATGAGCAATAGTGAAAGGGAGTTGCACAGGCTGGTAAATATGTTTGGAACAGGTGGGAAAAACGGAGACTGAGGGTAAATGCGGGGAAGAGCAATGTTATGGTCTTTGAGAGGGGTGCAGCCATAGAGTGTGAGGTGATGTTGAACGGTCAGGCTATGAAGAATGTCAGCTCATTCAAATATTTAGGCAGTGTGTTGAGTAAGGATGGGAGTATGGATGAAAAAGTGCGGGAGAGGGTGCAACAGGGGAAGAGGGTTGTAGGAATGCTGAAAGCAGTAACAAGAAATAGGGTGGTCAGCATGGAAGTAAAGAAGTCCTTGCATGACAGTGTGGTAATCCCGACATTGACTTATGGGAGCGAAGCATGGACGTTGGTGAAGAGATTCAAACCAAGAGTGAGAGGGGTGGAAATGAGTTACCTGAGAAGTGCGTGCGGAGTTACATGGATGAATAGACAGACGAATGAAGAAATACGAGAGAGGTGTGGTGTGGATATAATTGTGCTGGAAAGTGTGAAAAAGAACACCTTGAGATGGTTCGGTCATGTGGAGCGTATGGGAAGCGAGATAAATACTAACATAGCTTACAGGAGTGAGGTGGAAGGACAGAGAGAGAGAGGTAAACCAAATGAGAGGTGGAAGGATGGAGTGAAGTATATGAGTGAAGGCGGTGTTGGATGGGAGGAGGGGCGTCGATTAACTGGGGACAGAGGTGCATGGGGCCGTTTCGTTTGTGGCCACCCCTTCGGGGATCACGGCATCCGGCAAAATATATATATATACAGTTATATATATATATATATATATATATATATATATATATATAATTTTTATATATATATATATATTTATTTACATATTAATGATGATATCAGTGAGTTGATCTCCAGGGTAACGTATTTAAAAAAAGGAATAGGGTAGCCAAAACAAGAACGATCCCCATCTTCATATTTATTGCAATATTTCGGACTCTGCGTCCATCATCAGGTCAGTAGACGATCCTATAAAATGAAAATAACATGCATAAAATTTCGTATAAAGAAGGATCTGTAAAATAGTTTATATATACACTAAATAAGTGAATAAAATAACTAGATGACATTAATTCGTTATCAAACACCAGTACCGCTCGAATAAAAGGGAAACTAATGCGATATGAAGGATAACACTAAATATTAAAGACCAATCCCTACCCAACTCGATCTAACCCCAAGTACAACTGAAGACCATTATTTGATCATTTTACATTAACAGCGACAACCCCAAAGACACAAAACAAAATAACATCTGAAAATTATATAATCTGACTGGGCGTACAATGTGAAATACTCCTAAAGAATTTGAAATTAAACGAAACAAATATGAAACAATTAAAACTAAATTATTTGAAACCTGACTTAACAATTGAATCAAGTCATAGTGTTTAGTTCCAGCTTGAGTTGTTGAATTAATATTTTTTCCCCTAAAAAAGTATCTGGTTCATTATTGAATTTACCTATTATTTCAAAATAATTCTCTGAGAAAGGATGGTCATTCTCTTGTGAATTACTTCTTATGGCCGAAAAGGGCATTTTATTTAGATATTGACCCGTTCTATAACTTTTACCTAAATGTTCAGATATTCTAATTTTGAAATATCTGAAACTACATCCGACATACCTAGCATTACAGCTGGGACACGAAAATGTATATATAATATTCGAACATATTAGGTTAGGAATACGGTCTTTATAATTGAAAAATGAACCTATTGTGAAATCATTATTGAATATTATTCGAAAGTTGACGGCAGGAAATTCAATTATGAGAAAAGACTAGCAACTTCTTCCTGAACAAGAAACTTGATTCCCCATAAGAAGGCAATTTAATATATATGATAAGTTTAGATACTTCCGAAGCCGTGACCTCTAAATGTTGCTTCATGTACAGAAATCTGTTAAGTACTTAATGTATTAAATACATTCAAATACGGCTTCAAAAACTCAAATTTTAGATGCATAATATTAAACTTAAAACCCACATTGTAGGCACGATTTAAAAGTGTTTCAATAGAGTCTATTTTGAAAATATCTGGACAGAAACTAAGCCAATTGAGACCTAAACCAGTAAAGGTTTGTTTCCTAAAAACATCAGTGATCAATTCATTCCGGTTTTTGGTTATTTTGACATCCAGAAAAGCTAATGTATTGTTATCTTCAACCTCCTTGGTGAAATTAATGTTGGGATGTTGTTTATTCAAATAGTCAAAATAACCAAAACCCGGAATGGATTGATCACTGATGTTTTAAACAAAATCTAATATTTCACAGGTCAGATCAGAATAAGGGAGGTTACGAACAGTCCCATAATATTTTACTGATTATGTGGAAAAGCTTGGCAATATATACATGCTTAAGGGGGGTCACCTGCTCTTTTTCTCTCTTGGTCTCTCTTTCTCTGGCTTGTATTCATTCGGCCCCATTCAGCCTATTGTTTTAAGACGTTTAACCTTATTCAGGTGTCGATTTCTTCCTGGCGAGCGATAGTGAGCCAGTATTGTATGGAGAAATCCGGCATCGCCAGAGACATTTTTCTATCGACAAATGTACAAATTTAGCCTGATGTCAAAAACATTAACAAGGGTATGCTGGCTCACTATCGCTCGCCTGGCAAAAATTGACACCTGGATGGGGATAAACGTCTTAAAACAGTAGGCTGAATGGGGCCGAATGGATACAACCCAGAGGGAGAGACAGACAAACAAAACTGAGGTGGGCCCCTAAAGTTTTTGTTTTGTAATACATCTCTATAATATTGCTTGCATTTTCAAATACTTTGTGCTATATATAGTTATGTTTGTGAAGTGATTGATGTAGATTGTTGGCACTTCTTATCTGAGTTTTGATCTTCTTATCTTCATTTTATTACAAGTTAGAAAATCATCGGTTTTTGTGTATTCTATATTACGAAAATTCACCTTTACACTCCTGTATTGACCAAACACACAGACACTCATACTTTTATTTCTTTCTCGCTCTCGTTCGCTCTCTCTCTCTCTCTCTCTCTCTCTCTCTCTCTCTCTCTCTCTCTCTCTCTCTCTCTTTCACTCTCTCTCTCTCTCTCTCATACGATGTACGCGAAATCTCTAGACACCTTCCCTCCATTTTCCTTCCCAATATAGCTTTTGTGTTTTTCCCATAATCCTTCACCCGTCATCAACCATGTCTGTGCTACATCACACTTTGTGCACAGCCAGAGCCCCTTTGTTAAGGAGAGTGACCTGCTATTTTTCTTTCGCTGGGTTGTATCCATTTGGTCCCATTCAGCCTACTGTTTTAGGATGTTTATCTTCATCCAGGTGTCGCGTTATACCTGGCGAACGATAGCAAGCCACCATATTTTGGATAATGTGTTGAACAGCTGGCTAAATATGTACATTTTTCGATAGAAAAATGTCTCTAAAATGCTGGCTCGCTATCACTCGCCAGGAAAAGATCGACACCTGGATTGGGATAAATGTTTTAAAACAGTAGGCTGAATGGGACCGAATTAATACAATCAAGAGTAAAAAAAAAAAAAAAAAAAAAAAAACAGGTTACCCCCCTTTATGTCAACATTAGTGTTTCCATCTTGCTTAATTTAACCCCTACTGTACCATAGGGTACACTAATAAAAGTCCCCCCCCCCCAGTCCCAAGCAATGTGGTCAAAATGGCAAGATATAACAACCTCCCACCTCAAAAGATGGAGGAATACTGGCTCTCCCAGCCTGCAGAGGCTTGGATATAAGCTGAGAAGTGTTGCCAACTCTAGAGCAGTGCTCAAACAATCATGGTACCAGGCACTGCTTGATACTGGCAGTTACAAGGAAAGTATATTACTGACGGCTCTCTGCCATCGCTGGGACTGGTGAGTGATATATCTACTGACGAGAGAGCCATCGCTGGGACTGGTGAGTGATATATCTACTGACGAGAGAGCCATCGCTGGGACTGGTGAGTGATTTATCTACTGACGAGAGAGCCATCGCTGGGACTGGTGAGTGATTTATCTACTGACGAGAGAGCCATCGCTGGGACTGGTGAGTGATTTATCTACTGACGAGAGAGCCATCGCTGGGACTGGTGAGTGATATATCTACTGACGAGAGAGCCATCGCTGGGACTGGTGAGTGATTTATCTACTGACGAGAGAGCCATCGCTGGGACTGGTGAGTGATTTATCTACTGACGAGAGAGCCATCGCTGGGACTGGTGAGTGATTTATCTACTGACGAGAGAGCCATCGCTGGGACTGGTGAGTGATATATCTACTGACGAGAGAGCCATCGCTGGGACTGGTGAGTGATATATCTACTGACGAGAGAGCCATCGCTGGGACTGGTGAGTGATTTATCTACTGACGGCTCCCTGCCGTCGCTGTCGCTGGTACTGAACGGGTTAAGGGGGGTCACCTATTTTGTTTTCTCCTTTTCTCTCTTTTTCTTTTTCTGGCTTGTATCCATTCGGCCCCATTCACCCTACTGTCTTAAGATGTTTATCCCCATCCAGGTGTCAAATTCTTCCTGGTGAGTGATAGCGAGTCCGCATTGTATGGAGAAATCCGGCTTCGCCGGAAAATCTTTTCTATCGAAAAATGTACAAATTTAGCCTGTCAAAAACATTATATAAAATATGCTGGCTCGGCCACTAAACATACAACACCTGGATGGGGATAAACAGCTTAAAACAGTAGGCTGAATGGGGCCGAATGGATACAACTCAGAGAGAAAGGGAGCGAGAGAGAAAAAAACGAGGTGGGCTCCTTTAACTCATTGAGGATATAATAACGCATGTTTACATTCTATTTGAGTTGTCAATAAACGATTATTTACAGATTAGGAAGAACCTGTGGGTGTCAGAGGGTATTTTGAGATCAAGTTTAACCCATTGAGGTCCTTCCTAATATGTATAAACTCGTCTAATGGTAGCCAGTATATATTGAAAATGCGTCCTCAAATACTAAGAGTTAATGTCAACGTTCTATACTCTGTTTCATTTCATCTGACGGTGAATTGCCATGTTTCCGTCTTGATTGTTCAGCTATTACCAAGACTTTTTGCCAAAATGTGATGGTAATTATGGAAACTTGGCGTAATTATGACTCAGAGACATATTAGTTTCATACGTTTCCATTATTTATCGATACATTATGAAAATATGGCATAATTATGACTCAGAGACATATTAGTTTCATATGTTTCCATTATTTATCGATAAATTAGTTGCCAGTAGATTCAATTTACCGCCAGCTGGAATAAAACTGACTATAGTCAACATACCAATTATGAGGTTATGGAATTACAGTAGACTCAATTCTATTTTTATTTTCTGTTTAATCCAAGGCCATAGTATTTTAGAAGAAGAAGAAGAAGCTACGAGGTGCCGATGTAAAGGCTTATCCCTCAATACCTTCACCTTCACATGACCAATTAGAGAGGAGAAGAAGAAAGTTGAAGTGTCGTTTTCGCATTCTGGAAGACAAAAAACTGCACACCCAACTCTGCCAATTTTATTATTACATTTTCACAGTTCATTTTTGTTCCATGTGTATGCAGGAGACAAAAGACAAAGCTGCCTGTAACAAGTGTTCCTCCAAAATTGAAAGAGCGATAGAGAGTCAAATTCAAGGAAGGCTATGTTAGAGTAAAAAATTACATGCGGACCTTGAAACAGTTTAAGTCTTGGGATGAAGGAGAGATAGATTGAGGGAGAGAGTTACATATTTTACTTGTTAAGTGTAAGAAAGATTAGGAAAATCAGTTTACTCTTGGGTTAGAAATGTAAAGGCATTCTAAATATATTTCTGCATTTTGTTATAATGTTACCTTAACTGAACATTGCATAGGAAAACCACCCCAAGTAGATTGTGCATATATCCTTTAATCAACCTATGACAATTTATTAGCGTATCATCATTGATCTTATGCCTTGATATTTTAATCATTTATCTGAAGGTTGGTCGGAACATATTGTTATTCAAAGCGCAGCTAACACAACAAATTTGATGACGTTTTCCTGTAAGATAAACTGTACACAATTTACTTTTTGTCTTCATTTGTGACTTAAAACCTTCAAGTCAAATTATATATATTTCTTGCCTGATCATTAAATGTTCTTATTAAACTAAGTTTATGTATTTGTAGAGGGCACTAACTCAGCTAATTTGGTGAGTCAGCTCTAAAAATGTCCTATTCCTAGTGCTATATGTTTCCTTATTCATAGGCCTTGCTATGCACGCACATGTTTAAGTGTATCTAAGAATGGGTTAGTAAAACAAAAATAGAATACAAATAATAATAATAATATATACTTTATATATATATATATATATATATATATTACCCCAGGGGGTAAGGGATTAGAATATGCCCCACGTGCCTTCTGTGTGTGTCGCAAGAGGCGACTAAAGTGGTTGGGTCGGTGGGCTTGCGACCCCCACCCGGAAAAAAAAAACGTAGCAACGAAAAACGAACAATCAGCCTCGGATGCGGACGGACCCTGTGTTGACGAACCCCGACCGACTATGACAAGCTTACGGACATTCTGAGAATAGGTACATGGAACGTGAGTGGCATCAATGATGGCACAAAAGAGAGGTACTGGAAGTGTTAGTGAATGCCAGGCTGGATGTATGTGGAATGATGGAGACCAAATGGAAGGGTACAGATGTGAGAGAGTGGGTGTGTGTGCTGGAGTGAGTGAGGGAGCAGCGAGAGAAGGTGCGTGTTTGTTTGTAAGTAACAAATGGAAGGAGTGTGTAAGAGAATATGGGTCTGTGGGTTCAAGGATTGTGTGGGTGAGAATGAAAGTAGGAATACAAACGTGGGTGATTGTGTGTGTGTATGCTCCGACAGAGGATAAACTTGTAAGAGAGAAAGAGGAGTTCTGGGTGAATGTGGAAGCGTGCCTGGATAAGTTTCACAAGAACGAAAGAATATTTCTGATTGGGGATATGAATGGTAAGGTGGGTGATAGGAAAGTTGATGGAGTGGTGGGAGGGTGGGGGGTACTGTCAGAGGTGGATGGGAATGGTAGTGCACTTGTGGACTTATGTGTGGGGAGGAGGTTGTGGATAGCCAACACCTTCTTCCGACACAGAATGATACACAGGTACACATGGAAAGTGGTGTGGACGATGAAGGATAAGACAGTGGTGGAACGAAAGTCACTGATTGATTATATATGTGTGGATGAAAGAATGAAGAAATCTGTGATGGATGCTAGGGTGTATAGGGGTATTGGAGGGGGTCTGTCTGATCAATATGTAGTAGTGGCTAAGGTTAGGATACAAAAGAAGTGTGTGAGGAGAGCTGGAGGGAGGCGTGAAGAAGGTGGAATGGTGAGGAGGGTGGAGAGGCTACAGGAGGAGGAAATCAGGGAAGAGTACAGGAGAGCAGTAGAAAGATGACTAGGTGGGTTCGACCTGGAAGATATGGAGGAAGTGGAGGAGATAAGCAAGGTGTTTATGGAAGAGTTCTGTGCAGCATGTGAGGAGGTGTGTGAAGTGAGGAGAAGAGGGAGGGGAGTGAAAGATGCAGCATGGTGGACAGAAGAGGTAAAAATAGCTGTGGAAGACAAGAAGAAAGCGTATGGAAAGTGGTTGGGTAGTAGAAGGAATGAAGATTTGGAGAGGCAGAAACGAGCGAGGTACATGGAGAGAAAGAGAGTGGTGAAGAGAGTAGTGAAGGAAGGTAAGAGAAGAGTAGATGAGGAATTTGGAAGGAATCTGAGTGTAAAATGGAGGGACTGTAAGAAACTGTTCTGGAAAGAAGTCAAGAAAGTTAGGGAAGGTAGCAAGGGAAACAGTAAGGGTATGAAAGATAAGAATGGGAGAATGCTAGCCGAGAAGCAAGAGAGAGTCGAAAGATGGAGGGAGTGCTTCAACGAGTTGCCAAATGTAAGGAATGAAGAGCCAGCAAACATAGTTGGATATGGTATGGGAGGGATACCTCCATGATGGTCAGGGGATACTTGTAAAAATCTTGTGACTGTGCATCACTGTCCTCCTTCAACTCGACAGCACCGGTACCACATTCAAGATCCTCCGGGTCTTCTAATTGCAATTTACGAATGTCCGAAGGAGCAAGCTTATCTAAGTGTTTGCGAAACAACTCATGCCCCCCTCCTACATTGAATTTAGCCTCCCGTTGCTCTCTCTCTGTGTATCGTTGCGGTCTCTTCGTCTTTTTAAGCCCATCCCCTGCCTTCTCAGTAACAGTTAATGGATCTTCTCCAGACTCGAAAATTGGTCCTAATAATGAGTCCCCGACAATGTCCGTTGATACTAAACTCTCAACTGCATCAACTTCCAACCCCTTCTCGGTACCTTTCCTCCGCTTGTCTAAAGACTGTTGACCAGAATGTGACTCCCTGGATGCAAGAGATCTAGTGACAACACACGCCATAGGTTGCACCGGACACTTCTCAACCCACTCCTGTTCCTCCCTACTCACGTCGGCCGGCTTCTTGGCAACGACTAAGGGTGGAGCCTCAGAAGTAGGCCCCGCAAAGTCGTTGCCGAGAAGGAGGTCGACGCCCCCAACAGGTAACTTCTCCACAATTCCTACATCCAGGTCACGAGTCACACCATCAACTTCCATCTTCATTCTTACAAGCGGGTATGACCTTGTTGCATTAACCCCCTGAACCACAACCACCCGCGCCGTATTTACAGGTTTACCAGTGAAATTCCTCAACAATGTTTGCGATGCCCCAGTGTCACGCAAAATTCTTACCTCATGTCTTCTACCCCCCCACTCCACACAACCGAGTCCCCTGTGGTCACTAAAGGCATCACGGACAGGGAATAGGCCTTCCGGATCCTTCTGCACTGGCAGTGTATTTACCTCGGAAGAATTGCCTCTAACAAACTCCGATGTCCTCTCGAACACTCCAATGCCGTGAGCAAAAGACACGGCTGCCGGAGGAGGTCGACTAGGGCACTCATTTGCCTTATGACCCTCCTGGTGGCACTTAAAACACATAAATTTCAGTTTCGGCTTATACTGTGATGTAAAAAGCCCCTGACTTTTCTCATACGGCGTGGTGTTAGGTTTGGATTCAGTTTTAGTTTCATTGCTCTTTTGTTTAAATGTGTCATTGCTACGGGGAGGGGGAGGATAACGGTCCCTAGCACTTGCATCGTACTTCTGTGAGGACCCGCAACCCCGTGTGATACCTCCCGGCGTTAGCAGAATGGTTGCGTGGGGCATTGCAGCTCGCTAGCGCTCGCCAGGATGGGGGGATAGGCTACAGTTGTCCTAGAATGATCTGCTTTATTTCATTAGTGTCGTGTTGCCACAGACAGTCTAGAAGTGGTCTTTGTTTTGGTCTGTGGCCGCGCCTTATATTTTATATTCGCTATAATATAAATGTTGCTTGTGTGGGAGGCGAGCGAGAGAGTGTGAAGGAGTACACCCAGCAGCGTGGTGAGCTATGACGCGGCTTGCTTGGGCGCTGACGGCGTTGGCGGCCGGGTGGTCAACTAGTCCCTTCCCGTCGCTGCCTCATGTTTTTTACCAGCTCAGAGCTTGCCTGACACGCGCATCGCCTACATCCTTTGCAATTCTGTCCCCCATACTCGCTACTTTGCATACTATCTCTCTCTCTCGACTTCTCCTTTCTCATTCTCTAATCTTTATTAAACTCAACATCCCTTCTGGTTTCAGCATAGACGTTCACCGTCGACCAGTCGTATTGTACGCGAAGCTCTCAGATATTTCCATGTATTAGGTTAAGGAGGTATTATGCTTTATTGAGGTTTAGAGAGACGGACTTTTCCGTATGTGTCCTCTCTTGGGAAGGTTGTAGACCGGTATGTCTCCCTTGCAAGGTGTTGAGTGATTCTGCTTGGTTATCTAAAGCTAGACTAGGGGTAAGGTTACTGTGTCGTTGTCTCTGATGTGTGCAGTGTTAGCTAAGCTCTGCACGACATCGACAGGTACTGTGGGAGCCTAAGTTGTCTTCGGGTTGGTTTACTTTGCGAGCACAGCGCTGTGGTGTGAGAGGGCCATAGCCTATCCCTCACAACATAGTTCTGCCTCCTGAGGGATCGCCAGGATAGAGCTAGGTACTAGAGACCTAGATTTATCAAGCGAGCATCCCGTCATATAACGTAATCTTCATTATACCACCCTCGGACAACGTTAGGCTACGAGCCGCATGCTCACCCATTATTGCCCTGCCTTGATACCCCAGCTAGACATTATTAACTGAGCAGACACTGGTTAGAGATAAGCCCCATTATTATATGTATGCAGCATTATTATTCACTGCACTTTTGAGCCGAGGTTGTTGTTGAGTTGCACAACCCGAGTAGGCTGTTGCGTTGTGTCACACAGCATTTCTTTAGTTGTCGAGCATTACTACCTTTGCGCAGTCTTTATTATTCGCCTGCCTATTATTACTATATGTCCTAGCATTTATTGTGACCCGTATTCTGCATTATAATTGTTCAAGATTCTTTACGAACATCTTCCCAGCATCAGACTTATTTCAGAAGTTTCCAGTTGATGTTGCAGGACTAGCATTGCACTTTCTTTAATACAGGAGTGCCAGTTATTTGAGTATCTACCGTAACGTTAATTAATCACATTAACTATCTTTTCTTTGTGTAACATAATCGAGTAATCTTTTACTGTTTGAGAATAGGCTGTTTCATTGAGCGTCAGCCTAGTGTGTGTGCACCAGTTACCGAGTCATAGGATACCTCGTTGTCCAGGCACGACTCAGGGCGGTAATGGTGTTTTGTTTTCCAGTGTTTAAGGCAGGGGTTGGATCTAGTGTTACCGTTGTTGCTTTTTGCCATTATCTAGTCCAATGTTGAAGAGCCCTGTGTCTTTGAGAACCTGGGTCGTAACAAATGGCGACCTAGCTCAGGATCTTGTGAACTAAGAGATAATTGCAGGATTGTTGTGGTCATTTGTTTTATTGAGGAATATAGTGGGCACGTTAGATTTTTTTTTGGCAAAGTAGTATAGCACTTGAGAGTCTTCAGACATTTTTGGCAAGTGAATAGTGCTACATAGGAGCTTGGGTACTTCTTCTTTTTTTTTTATAAACGTGAGAATTTTTGGTGGACACCATGGGAGACGAATCAGATCATACTGAGGGTTCAGGGAATGATGCAGACTCTGATGGGCAGATGCCAGGGGGGTTAGTAACTAGTGAGGAGGCCGCAAAGAAGTTTTTGGAGGTGCCTATAACAGCTGATCGACTAGAGGGAATTAGCAAGTATGGTCTACAGTGTTTGGCTCACCTCATGGGGCTTAAGGTGGCTCATGGCATCAAGAAGAACGATTTGAGGGCTTGCGTACTGGGGGCGGCTAGTGAGATCCAGGGTGGAGAGGGTGCTCGGGGACTTCTGCTCGAGCCCCCCCTCCACTCTACTCCCATCGGGACCTCTAGGATGCCGGAGTTTAGTACGTTCCCGCAGGCCGATAGCCGCTGGCAGCGTGGTTTAGGATCGCTGGGTGGGCCTCCTATAGTTGCACCTCCTCCTCAAGGTTTCACTACAGAAATGCTCTTCCAGCTTGAGATGGCTAAGATGCAGGCTGAGCGTGAGGAACGTCTCGAACTCGCTAAGATAGAGGCTAAGCGACAGGCTGATCTCGAACTCGCTAAGGCTAAACAACAGACTGATCTCGAACTCGCGAGAATAAAAGCCCAGTCGGAG
>JBAKBP010039813.1:0-14432 GCA_037953745.1 Lithodes maja | reverse complement strand
CTGTGGTAGGCGACAAGGATAGCATAAAATATACGATAATTAATTTTCAAACTAGGAAACTGTCCTATTATCATCATGAATGTACACGATTATATAGTGTGGTCTTTGTCTTCTGTCTTCTTGTCTTGTCTTCTGTCTTTGTAACTGTCTTCGTGGTGCGATGCATAAGGTGTTGATTTTCGGTGTGAGCATCCTGGGTTCGAATCCACGGACTGCCACATGTGTTTGTAAATTTCATTAATTGATTTTAGGAGTCGAGTTGGTTGTTGGAAGGAACATAATAATTGGATCTGAAATTCTACATGATCCCAGAACAAAATATATCCCCGTGGTTTGATAATTATGGCACCAAATGTGATTGTTTATAGTAATTGTGTGAGTATTGTTAGTGTAATTAATAATACATACCACATCATCGCTATCCTTAAGGGGGGAGGGTTCTATTTTCATGTATTGTTTTTTTCTAGTTTCCTCCGTAGACCTCCATCAAACTTACAGCACCAAAAAAACATCCATTATATCCCCCTTCTAGATGAATTTGTACATTTTTCGGTAGAAAAATGTCCGGCCGAAAAATGCCCGGCCCAAAAATGGGGCGAAAGGTCTTAAAATCGATAAACTAATGGGCCACACATCTTAAAATTTGGAAAAGTAATGGGGCTGAACATGAGGGAGAAGGGGGACTAGAAAAACGACCCCATTATTTACTGTTTCCTTGCATCATCATCATTCTATAGTTTCCAATGTATTGGATTATCACTTCATGCATCCTTTATATTTAGTTTATTTAGTGTCTTACTTCAAATTATGATGTCACTCGTATCACCTGTAAAATTAGTCTTCCACGTAACACCCTTATCGTAGCTTCTCCTCTTACTCTTCCTCCCAACCTTCTACAGCCATTTTGTTTCTCCTTTTGTTACTCTCTCTCTCTCTCTCTCTCTCTCTCTCTCTCATATTCTACTTTTATCACGTCATAATATCCTCTTTAAATCGAGTTCTGTCTGTTTCTGTACCGTTTTTCATTTCTCCTTTACTTGTCTTGTTTCCTTTTATAGTCCAACTCTTCGACTTCGCATTTCCCCCTTGCTCTGTTATCCACACTCTTCCTGGCCTCTCTCGTCCTTCATGATATTCTAGTTCTGTTCTTCCATCTTCCTGCTTCCTCACTTCTCATTATTGTCGTGTTATAATATAGTCGTTGTTGTCTGGCCCTCCCCCTGTCATCCACACCCACTTGTACATTGTTCACCAAGGACCCCTGAAGCGTTGCCTGCTAATGGCCGAGGCGTTTACCAAGGCACTGCTAACACTATGAAACGTTTAGCTACCGAAAAAGGAACACTTCGTTAGCGAGGAAGGAAAATGTTTGTATATATATATATATATATATATATATATATATATATATATATATATATATATATATATATAATACTGTGATGTCTTAATTGTATGTCCCTAGTTAAGAAACTGGGAACATTATTGAATAATAAATTGGTAGATATAACAACTGTGGGGGCGCTCGGTTTATGGCCTTGGCCTTGCTCGGGGCCTTGGGGCTGTTCGGCCAGGCAGCTTAGGGAACAACAACAACAACAACTTAGTTTGTACTTATTTGCACTGTACGTAGGTGGAATAGTTACTGACTCAATACAATTAAACACACATTCACTTAGCAAGATAACATACTACATACACAATAGGTCAAGGTGTGGTCAAGTTCCAGAAAGAAACGTTCAAAGTTTATAAACAAACGGAATGATCATGCCGTAAAGTATGACCTTGAAATATATAAGGCTTGTACCAGGCTGTTCAAATGGCTAATTACCGAAAACCCAGATGAGAATTGATATTTTCAGAGAGCCATTAATTACAGGGTGTTATGTGGGAGCAGAGGTGGTGGGTGGTATTCACGGGCTTAAGGGGATTTTTTTTTTTTTTTTTTTTGGACCTTCTTCACCCTCATGTTTAGCATATTAGTTTTGAGATTTTAAGACGTTCTTTCCGTTAGTTTGGCGATTTTGAGACCTTTCGCCCTATTTTTGTTGGTTTCAATATTAAGACCTTTCGTGCCATTTAGGTGTCGAGTTTTTCCTGGCGAGCGATATCGTGCCTGTCATTTTAGAAGGAACCGGCCTTTGTCCGGGAAATTTTTTCTACCGAAAAATTTACAAATTTATCTTGAAAGGGGGTCTAGAGGGTGTTTGTTTTTAAAGTTTGATGGAGGTCTAGCGAGGAAAATAAAAATAGATTAATATATAAATATATAGAAAACAAAAAACAAGTATTAACCCCTTAACTGCGAGGACAATAAGAAAATCATGATAGCCTAGTACGATCTAAAATAAACTCAAGGTCTTCAATTGTATTAGCCTCTTATGAATTATACATATGCATTCATTTATGTGTGTGAACTAATTTATTGGTATAAGGGGTTAGTAAGGGGTTGTGTCAATAAACGAAGGATATTTATTCATAATGCCAATAAGACGAATGTTAGCCATGTCACTATAGTCTATTGTTTTCCAGTTGAGGGTCAATTGTCATGTTTCTATCTTGGTTACTCAGCTATAAGGTAGATTGTCATGTTTCTATCTTGGTTACTCAGCTATAAGGTAGATTGTCATGTTTCTATCTTGGTTACTCAGCTATAGGTAGATTGTCATGTGTCTATCTTGGTTACTCAGATTTAGGTAGATTGTCATGTTTTCTATCTTGGTTACTCAGCTATAAGGTAGATTGTCATGTTTCTATCTTGGTTACTCAGCTATAAGGTAGATTGCCATGTTTCTATCTTGGTTACTCAGCTATAAGGTAGATTGTCATGTTTCTATCTTGGTTACTCAGCTATAAGGTAGATTGTCATGTGTCTATCTTGGTTACTCAGATTTAGGTAGATTGTCATGTTTCTATCTTGGTTACTCAGCTATAAGGTAGATTGTCATGTTTCTATCTTGGTTACTCAGCTATAAGTAGATTGCCATGTTTCTATCTTGGTTACTCAGCTATAAGGTATAGATTTTGTAGCCAAATATCATGTGAATTATGAAAACTTGGCATTAAGGGGAGATTTCCACTTCAGGGAGTTTTTTCTTGATCCCTTTCTCCCTCATGTTTAGCCCCATTGCTTTTGATATTATAAAACGTTTGCCCGATTAGTTTAGCGATTTTAAGAACTTTCACCCCATGTTAAGACCTTTCGTGCAATTCAGGTGTCGATTTTATCCTGGCGAGCGATAGCGAGCCTGTAATTTAAGAGGAACCGGCCTTCGGCCGGGAAATTTTTCTACCGAAAAATGTACAAATTTATTTTGAAAGGGACTCAAGGGGGTGTAATTTTAAGCTTGATGGAGGTCTAGGGAACAAACTAAATACCAACCCTTAATACGACACACAGCCATAGTAGTTTCATATATTTCCATTAAGTATCGAGAAATCAGCTACTAAGGGATTCAATTTGTCATCAGCTGGAACAAAAAATATAGAGTATAGTATCCACGTCTCATATCTTGTCCATAAAGTGTGTTGGAGGCCTTGCAAATTCATCCTCAGGTGTGACCTTGGCGAACTTCTTGAAGCAGGCAATGTGTAGCGTGGAAATTGGCAATCAGTCTGGCCTGTCAGTGACCCAGCCTTGATAAGGAGGAGGGAAATTATATATACAGTATACAGAGAGGCCACAGCCAGAATGGTCACATTTTCGTAGGCAAACTTTACCCAATTTAGCCCAACCATAACTTGACCTGACCTATCCAAACCTAATCCAAGTTCACATGTAATAACTATATTTATTTAAGGGGAGGTTTTTAGTTGATTCCCTAGACTTCCATCAAGCTTAAAATTACTCCCCCTTGACCCCCTTTCAAGATAAATTTGTACATTTTTCGGTAGAAAAATGTCCCGGTCGAAGGCCGGTTCCCCTTAAATTACAGGCTCGCTATCGCTCGCCAGGGAAAAATCGACACCTAAATGGCACGAATGGTCTTAAAATTGACAGAAATGGGGCGAGGGTTCTTAAAATCGCCAAACTAATGGGCAAGCGTCTTTAAATCTCACAAGCAATGGGGCTAAACATGAGGGAGAAAGAGGTTCACAAAAAATCCTCCCGGTGGAAATCTCCCCTTAACGAAGCTAGCCTAACGTAATGTAGGTTGTTTAAGGGAGATGGGTCGGTTTTCTAGATCCCCTTCTCCCTCATGTTTAGCCCCAATATTTTTCAGATTTTAAGATGTTTGCCCCCATTAGTTTGTCAATTTTAAGACCTTCCGCCCCGTTTCCTTGTCAATATTAAGACCTTTCGTGCCATTTAGATTTCGATTTTTTTTTTATAATAAAACATTTTCATAAATGAACAAATAAATACACCCATTAAGTTGATTACAGGCATACTCTACTAGCCAGTTTAGAATTATATAATGGGTTGTGAAATACTGAAAGGGTTAATTGTCTTCAACTCGTCACCTCATAATTCACAACAGGTCAAAACTTTGCAATAAACAGTGATTCTTAACTAGTTCAGTACCGATAGCATCCTATTTATCATATTCTGGCAATGATCAGACGATTTCATTCAGTTTAGGAAGGACCTCTAGCAATAATAAGGGTTCGAGATATCCAAACCAACCCTTCTAATTACCACAGATCCTTCTTAACCCACTGAGCACCAACTAATTAAAAATAAAAGTACACCCAGGATCAGCAGGTTGTAAACAAATGTTTGTTTCCAGAAAACACCTGGAATAGGTTAGAAATGAATGAAAAAACACAAAGAACCGATCCCCTGTCATTAAGGGGTCCTACGGAGCGCCCGAAAGTTGGAATTACAAGAGGGGAAATGGGTAGGCAAAAACATGCAAAAACAAATGTTTGCGCAGCGCACGCGGTTGGACTTTGAGGGTTTTCAACCATCGGCATTGTTGCATGGGATACTTACGCAGTTCCCATACAAATCTGAGCCCTTTAGGTGCCATAGGACCGAGTAATTAACCGCGATGCACCGGTGCGGTGCTGGGGTTTAGGGTTATATACATTGCCGACGCATAAGGTGCGTCGCTGGTCCTCAATGGGTTAAGCTGCATAGTACCATGTCAATATAGTTATAATAAAATACAACACATGTCGCTGGTACTCAATGGGTTAAGCTGCATATTACCATGTCAATATAGTTATAATAAAATACAACACATGTCGCTGGTCCTCAATGGGTTAAGCTGCATATTACCATGTCAATATAGTTATAATAAAATACAACACATGTCGCTGGTACTCAAAGGGTTTAAACGCTTTGTTCTACCTACTTTATACCCATTATTTACCCACCCTATTCTTAGGTTACATTATAAGGTATATACCCCGTCAAGAACAAAGACTTGTCATCAACGTCCTAGACAAACCAAGTTAACCTTCAAAGGCGACCCACCAAACCTAATAAAGTAGGACCCCTTTTGAGAACGGCATATTTATCTATATATCTATCTATCTATCTATCTATATCTATCTATCTATCTATCTATCTATATATCTCTCTCTCTCTCTCTCTGATGTTTCTGATACTCAAGATACAAATAGTGACTCTCTTCCTCCTCAAGACAACTTCCGTGTCGTGAGGAACAACGTTTGCCCCAAGACCAGGAAACACATACCGATTACCGAGTGTCAAAACCGTTTCCAGATACTCGCAGACTCAGATGACGAAGAGGAAATAGAAGAAGTCAGGCTCGTGGGAGACTCGATGATACGTGGTCAGCTCACAGAGTTTTGCGCCAGGGCACCTAAGACCAGGAAGCGTTTTTGTATCCCTGGTGGTGGTGTGGATGACGTAGTTGCAGCAGTTGACGAAGTATCAAAGCTGGCCCCTGCTAATACAATGTACGTCATCCACGTTGGATCAAACGATGTACAGCGAACCCGGTCGGAAGATTTGCTTTTAAAGTACCAGCAGCTGATCAAGTCGTTTAAGGAGAAGTCATCAAGGATCATCGTCTCAGGAATCGTCCCCCGGCTCGGTGTAGAGAGCCGATTTTACAACATAGCCACCAGCACAAATCGTTGTCTAGCAAACCTCTGCAGGAAGGAGAACGTGGGATTCGTCGACACCTGGGACAATTTCTACTACGATGACTATTTGTTTTCGGACGATGGAGTTCATCTGAACCAGGTGGGAGCAGCACGTTTTGGGCGTCTTCTCAACGATGCGGTGAAGGATTTTCGGAGAAGAAATCGACTCAGCACAGGACAACCAGGAAGGAGGACCGAAGACAGCGAGGACGGCAACCTACAAAGGAATTAAATACTAATCCGTCAAGAACCGCGAATTTGGATAAAGCTCCACCAACACGACCCAAATTCAAAACCGTCAGGGATAACGACCGAGGACCGAGGACAGCCATGAATGTAAATGTAGATCCGACCAGAACCAAAAATTCGATGAAAGAACGTTCTGCGAGTTCTAAAACCGCAACTATAAAGGTTTTCTATGCAAAAGCTCGTAGCATACGCAATAAATTTTCAGATTTAGAGGAACTAGTGTTTACTGAAAATTATGATGTGATTGGCATAACAGAATCTTGGCTCAATACAGAAGATAGAGACTTTTTAGCAGAGTATTCACTTCCCGGTTATGTAATGTTTGAGAACAGCCGAATAAATAAAAATGGAGGTGGCGTTTTATTTTATATCAAAGAAAGTCTTAACCCGACCCTCGTGTCAAAACCTCAAATTGTGAACGTCGACACATCTTTTGTGCTAATAAAGAATAATAAAGGTACAAAAATAATACTTGCGTTAATATACAGACCTCCAGCTCAATCAGTGCAAACTGACCGAGAAATTTACGAACAAATTGCAGATGTAAGTAACTCACAAGATACCGTAATTTTTGGCGACTTTAATTTACCTGTGACCAAGTGGGGCGATACTCTTACTTCACACTCCGGACATGACTTTTATACGAACTTGCAAGAGAGTTCGCTTTATCAATTTGTTCGAACGCCGACCCGTGGTAATAACGTTTTTGACATTGTACTTGCAACAAAAGAAGAATTGATAGAGAATTTGAATGTTGGTGATGAATTCAGTAACAGCGACCATCGTACGATAACTTTCACTTTAAAGTTTACTAGTAACGAACCAAATAATAACATCGAAAAAGTCCCTAATTTCAAGAAAGCAAACTTCCATAAACTTAGAGCTATGTTTAAAGAAACTGACTGGAGCTTTTTAATTAACAATAACGACATTAATACATCTTGGAAGTTATTCGAAACCACTTACCTAAAAGCAGTGCAAGACTGCATACCATCGAAAATACGGCGTCCAGGCCATAATAATAAGCCCAAATGGTGGAATAAAGATATTTCAAACTGCCTGCTTGCTAAAAAATTTGCTAATGATAGATTAAAATCCTCACAAAATGACGAAGAACGGATGACATTTGTAGAGCTACGACGCAAAGCAAAAAAGTTAATTAAGCAAAGTAAAAAGACCTTAGAGTTACATATTGCGAATCAAAGTAAAACAAACCCGAAAGAATTCTATAGTTATATCAGAAAGAAAAAAGTAGTTACTTCAACTGTTGGACCGTTAGTCGATGAAAAAGGAGAATACACCAAAGACGAAGTACAAATGAGTAATGCCCTCAATACCTTCTTTGCATCAGTTTTTACAACAGAAGACCTCAGTGATATCCCTACACCATCGCCGATTCAGATTGATAATTCAGATGTTCTAAGCAATATCACCATTACAGAGAGAGAAGTATTGAATTGTTTAGATAAACTCAAGGTAAATAAAACGCCAGGACCTGATACAATCTTGCCTAGAGTTCTAAAGGAAGCTAAGAATGAGCTCTCCAAACCACTGACATTACTATTCAATAAATCCTTGCAGTCTGGAACTATGCCTGATCAGTGGAAGCTAGCCAACGTAACACCGATATTCAAAAAAGGCAGCAAATCCCTACCCAGTAACTATCGTCCAATTAGCTTAACCTCAGTTGTATGTAAAATGCTAGAAACGGTCATACGAGACAGACTCGTAAATCACTTAGAGGAAAATAACATACTTAAAGATACTCAACACGGCTTTCGTAAAAAACGTTCCTGTTTAACAAACCTCTTAGACTTCTTCCACGATATCCTCAACCTCTACGATGAGAGTAAAGCTGTAGATATTATATACCTTGATTTTCAAAAGGCCTTTGACAAAGTTCCCCACAAACGTTTACTGCTAAAACTAAAAGCGCATGGAATACAAGACGGTGTGTTGAAATGGATAGAAAATTGGCTCAGCAACAGAAAGCAAAGGGTAGTCATAAACGGTAAGGCATCTAAATGGACCAATGTAAGTAGCGGGGTACCCCAGGGATCGGTACTAGGACCAATTCTCTTTCTAATTTACATCAACGACATAGATGAGGGTCTCACCTGCACAATCTCAAAATTTGCTGACGATACAAAAATTGCAAATAGCGTACTCTCAAAAGAACAAGTTGACGATATGCAACACAATCTAGATAAATTGTCATGTTGGGCCCAAATTTGGCAAATGAGTTTCAATGCGGATAAATGTAAAGTACTACATGTCGGATACCTAAATGAGAAAGCAAACTATTCGATGAATGGCACTCAGCTTAAGAATGTAAACAGAGAAACTGATCTGGGAGTAACAATATCGAGTAACCTAAAACCGAGTCAACAATGTTCAGAAGTTGTTAAGAAGGCAAACAAAATAATTGGCTTTATAGGCAGGTCATTTGAGCATAAATCCAAAGAAGTTATCCTAACCCTTTACAATTCCTTAGTCCGCCCTCTTCTGGAATACTGCGTTCAATCCTGGTGCCCTTATTACCAAAAAGATATAAACAAGCTAGAACGAGTTCAACGTAGAGTTACCAAAATGATACCTAGCCTAAAGAACAAACCATACGAAGAGCGTCTTAGAGAATTAAATCTATTTCCTTTAACCCAGCGCAGATTAAGAGGCGACTTAATTCAAGTGTTCAAAATCATCAAAGGCATCGACAATATGAACTGTAGTAAGTACTTCACTATCGACCAATCTAATTACACGCGGGGAAACGGTTGCAAAATTATTGGTAAATCTTTTAACTCGCATGAATCTAAGAATTTCTTCTTCAATCGAGTTGTCAACTTGTGGAATGGGCTTCCCCGAGACGTTATAGACTGCAGCACCGTTGATTCATTTAAATTCCGCCTAGACAAATATCTCTCATCAAACCCGCGACTGACTGCGTTTGTAAATGAATAACTTTATCCTCCACTCAGTTACTAACCCATATGTCCCCTACTAACTTCCTAGTCCTGCCACATTAGTGGCAGGGCAGTAGTTCCCTTTCCAATGTTCCCTTACCCACTCTAAACCACTGTTTGGACACTTGATCCTCAGTGTTTTGGAGGACAAGCAGCCTAGAAGGGTCACTAGATCTGTTGTTGCTTGATTTCCTTTGTACTCCTTTGTACTCTCTCTCTCTCTATCTATCTATTTATCTATATCTATCTATCTATCTCTATCTCTATCTCTCTCTCTCTCTCTCTCTCTCTCTCTATATATATATATATATATATATATATATATATATATATATATATATACTGTATATAATATGCTCAGGCCCGATCCCCATTTTTTTTTTCGATTTTGTTTATTCTATTTCATTCTATTTTATTATTTTTGTTTGTTTTATTTATCAGTCGGTTATTTTCGGATGGGTTCTAGAAATACCGTGTAACTCCATTTATGTGTTTATAATTGTGTATATACTCAATTATAAACGGGCGAGTCTATTTGAATGACTTATTTTAAAGGGCGGGTTATCTTTTTTAAACTTAAGGGGGGTGACCTGCTTTTGTTCTCTCCTTTTCTCTTTTTCTCTGGCTTGTATCCATGTGGCCCCATTCAGCCTACTGTTTTAAGACGTTTATCCCCATCCAGGTGTCAATTTTTTACTGGTGAGCGGTAGCGAGCCCGCATATTTTTTAAATGTTTTTGACAGCAGGTTAAATTTGTACATTTTTCGATAGAAAAATGTCTCCGGCGAAGCCGGATTTCTTCATATAATGCTGGCTCGCTATCGCTCGCCAGGAAGAAATCGACACCTAAATCGGGATAAATGTCTTAAAATAGTAGGCTGAATGGGGCCGAATGGATACAAGCCAGAGAAAGAGAGAAAAGGAGAGAAATAAAAAAAAAGCAGGTCACCCCCCTTAATGCATTCTAATGTTATTACACGTTCATTATAATATCAAACGTTATGCAATATATAATATACAGTATTTATTGTGCTACAATAACGATATCGACTTGTTGATTCATCATTCATCATGCTATCGATAAGATAACCCTGTTTTAACCCGAGGTGGTATTGTTTTGGACCCCCCCCCCCGTTTCGCACCATTAGTTTGTGATTTTAAGACGTTTCAACCCATTGGTTTGACGATTGTAAAGTTATACCTCATTCATGTGTCGATAAATTCCTGGCGAGCTCTGGAACTCTCTCCCAGAATCAGTCTTTCCCTCTTCCTATGACTTAAACTGCTGCAAACTCCGGGTGTCCAGGCATTTTAGCTCAACGTCCCTTGATTTCGGCCCTGTCACTCTTTGAAATCTGGAGGAGGCACTCGCTGCAGGCAGTTATGCCTTTTGTCTCCCTCATTCACATAGAGAAAAAAAAAATAGCCTACTGTACAGCAGAAACCGGCGTTCGGCCTGGACTTTTTCTACCGAAAAATCGAAATTTAGCTCCAAGAGGCAATGTTTTACTGTCTAGGAAGAAAAGTAAAATGAACCCTTAGGCGCACAATGACTCTATGTGCGTCATAGGGCATTTACCCCCTAAACGCACGATGACTTGTTTAGCGTCATTAAACTTGAAAATATTCGCCAAAAATGAAGTTTTGGTCTTTTTAATGCTGAACTATGGTCAAAACCAATAATAATAATTATAATAAAATATAATATAATAAACTCAATAATAATTGTTAATGCACACCTCCAAAACCTCCTAAACGTAATCATATATATTACTAATCAAATTGTCCCACTGCTAAGTATATCAATTAAGGGGAGGTTCTTAGTTTGGTCCCTAGATATCCTTCAAGCTTAAGATTACACCCCCTTCAGCCCCTTTCAAGATAAATTTGTACATTTTTCGGTAGAAAAATGTCCCGGCTGAAAGCCGGTTCCTCTTAAATTACAGGCTCGCTATCGCTCGCCAGGATAAAATCGACACCTAAATGGCACGAAAGGTCTTAAAATTGACAGAAATGGGTTGAAAGTTCTTAAAATTGTCAAAATAATGGGGCAAACGTCTTAAAATTAGAAAAAATACAATGGGGCTAAACATGAGGGAGAAAGGAGTCCAGAAAAAATTCCCTCAAGTGGACATCTCCCCTTAACACAAACACAATTAGTAGTGTAGGCCCGTAACATCTATACAATAAGTCCCAAACAAGGTGCCGATAACAGACATTCAACTTGTAAATTTCACATGTTGCCGATTTATTTGTGTACTGTGATATAAAATTGTCAAACTATAAATATAACGAATTTTAATATAAGCACAGTATTGATATACAGAAAAAAACCATTTGCTTAACAATATTCATAAGACATTTTCATTCTCAAAAACATAAAAGGATGAGGGAAATGCGTAGCTGATCAATATTTTATAGTTACCCTTAGTATGCCATTTTCTTCTATATCGAAATGACAACAAAAAACGAGAGGTAATCCAGACCTCTCAGTACGGAGTGTTGTTCCCTGGTGTTCGGAGGTGCTCGGTGGGTCCTTGTTATTTACTGTTGGTGTTCGTGTGTCGTAGTGAGTGAGGCGGTGGTAATGTTTGTGTGTCGTAGTGAGTGAGGCGGTGGTAATGTTCGTGTGTCGTAGTGAGTGAGAGGCGGTGGTAATGTTCGTGTGTCGTAGTGAGTGAGAGGCGGTGGTAATGTTCGTGTGTCGTAGTGAGTGAGGCGGTGGTAATGTTCGTGCGTCGTAGTGAGTGAGGCGGTTGTAGTTCGTGTGTCGTAGTGAGTGAGGCGGTGGTAATGTTCATGAGTCGTAGTGAGAGGCGGTGGTAATGTTCGTGAGTCGTAGTGAGTGAGAGGCGGTGGTAATGTTCGCGTGTCGTAGTGAGTGAGAGGCGGTGGTAATGTTCGTGTGTCGTAGTGAGTGAGGGCGGTGGTAATGTTCGTGTGTCGTAGTGAGTGAGAGGCGGTGGTAATGTTCGTGTGTCGTAGTGAGAGAGGCGGTAGTAATGTTCGTGTGTCGTAGTGAGTGAGAGGCGGTGGTAATGTTCGTGTGTCGTAGTGAGTGAGAGGCGGTGGTAATGTTCGTGTGTCGTAGTGAGTGAGAGGCGGTGGTAATGTTCGTGTGTCGTAGTGAGTGAGAGGCGGTGGTAATGTTCGTGTGTCGTAGTGAGTGAGAGGCGGTGGTAATGTTCGTGTGTCGTAGTGAGTGAGAGGCGGTGGTAATGTTCGTGTGTCGTAGTGAGTGAGAGGCGGTGGTAATGTTCGTGTGTCGTAGTGAGTGAGAGGCGGTGGTAATGTTCGTGTGTCGTAGTGAGTGAGAGGCGGTGGTAATGTTCGTGAGGAAGCAACGAGGAAGGAAGGAAGGGGTACAGAAGGTGAGGACGTAGTGTTGGAGGTATGAGTGGGGTTCATGGTCGTTATTATCGCACATTATGTCTCACGCTTCGTCGATGTTAGTTCGCCGCCGCTCTTACCCCGTCGCCCCCCCCCCCCTCTCTCTCTCTCTCTCTCTCTCTTCCCTTATCCACTTTCTGTCTCACTTTTTTACAAGACCTTCACCTTGTTCTCCCTGCATAGCCTCATGGAAGTGCATCATATATTAATACGGTATATTGTTCCAATCACATGTAACTTTCTGTCTATTTCTTCCCCGTTTTCTTTCTACCATCTTCTACTTCTCCCTCCCCTCCCCTCCTCTCCTCTGTTTGCTCCTTGATACTCCCAATACCTCCCTTGAGCCTTGTTTGCCTCCCTCCACCCCTTTCCCTATCTCCCTCCCCCCCCCTCCCTCCCTTCTTCCCGACTATCTCCCTTCCTTGTTTACACCCCTGCACCCCTTCTCCCACCTCCCTAATCCCCTTCCCCTTCCTCCTCACCACCTTTCTTCCTCCCCCCTCCCTCCTTCCCCACTATCTCCCTTCCTTGTTTACCCCCCTGCACCCCTTTTCCCACCTCCCTACTCCCCTTCCCCTTCCTCCTCACCACCTTTCTTCTTCCCCCCTCCCTCCCCATCTCCATCCCTCCCTCCACCCTCACACCCTCCACCCCAATTTCTTTTATTTTCCTTTTCTTCCCCACCTTCCTCTTCGCCCGGACTTCCTTGTTTCCTCCCGCCTCCCCTCTTTCTTACTTTACTCGGCACCTCAATAGTTTCTCTCTCTTCTCATTCCCTGGCTATTCTCCTACTTCCCTCCCCATCCCGCCTTCCCTACCCACCCCATTCCCACCCCGCCCTACACTTCCCACCCCATTCCATCCCCACCCTCACCTTCCCTCCCTACCCACACCTTCCCACCCCATTCCATTCGCTACCCACACCTTCCCTTCGAACCCACCCTATTCCCTCCCCATCCTCATCTTCCCACCCTATTCCCTCCCCACCATCACCTTTCCCTCCCCACCACCACCTTTCCACCCTACCTCAAAATTATCCCTCCCTACCCCACCACAATTTTCCCTCCCAACCCCACCTTCATTACCTGCCCTTACCTCCCTCTCCCCCATTCCCGCTCTACCCCTACCTTCACCTTCCCTCCCGTCCCCCACCATCATCTTCACTCCCCACCCCACCTTCATTACCTACCCCTACATTCCCCCCACCCTATTTCGTCTCCCGCCTACCCCCCACCTTCACCTTACCACCCTCTCCCACCCCCAACTTCATTGCCTGCCCCTACCTTCCTCTCCCACCCTATTTCGTCTCCACCCCCCGCCTCCCTCTATCATCATCTCTCCCGCCTTCCCTCCCTCCCCCCACCTTCACCTTCCCTCCCCTCCCCTCCCCCACCATCTTGCTGACCTAAAATGGTTTCAACATGAATCTTTGAAAGATAATTTTTTTAACCTTAATTACTCAAAATAACAATGCAGCAACAACAATAATATTTCCTTGACACATAATGAACACATATTATACAGTATATATATACAATAGTTTAACACATAATGAACACATATACAGTATATATATACAATAGTTTAACACATAATGAACACATATACAGTATATATATATACAATAGTTTAACACATAATGAACACATATACAGTATATATATACAATAGTTTAACACATAATGAACACATATACAGTATATATATACAATAGTTTAACACATAATGACCACATATACAGTATATATATACAATAGTTTAAGGGGAAAT
>JBAKBP010039812.1:0-14432 GCA_037953745.1 Lithodes maja | reverse complement strand
ATAAAAGAGCTAAAATCACCCTAAAAACTAGGCTAATTAACATTGAATTGACAAAATAATATTTTCTCAAAAACTATTTTCTGAGATTGGACACTAAAGTGAATTGGTCTTGTATGGTGGAGACATAAAACGGGATTTAGAGCCTCTATAACTGGGCTATCTACACGAGAGGTAGACATATAATAGAGCTAAAATCACCCTAAAAACTAGGCTAATTAACATTGAATTGACAAAATAATATAAACGGGATTTAGAGCCTCTATAACTGGGCTATCTACACGAGAGGTAGACATATAATAGAGCTAAAATCACCCTAAAAACTAGGCTAATTAACATTGAATTGACAAAATAATATTTTCTCAAAAACTATTTTCTGAGATTGGACACTAAAGTGAATTGGTCTTGTATGGTGGAGACATAAAACGGGATTTAGAGCCTCTATAACTGGGCTATCTACACGAGAGGTAGACATATAATAGAGCTAAAATCACCCTAAAAACTAGGCTAATTAACATTGAATTGACAAAATAATATTTTCTCAAAAACTATTTTCTGAGATTGGACACTAAAGTGAATTGGTCTTGTATGGTGGATACATAAAACGGGATTTAGAGCCTCTATAACTGGGCTATCTACACGAGAGGTAGACATATAATAGAGCTAAAATCACCCTAAAAACTAGGCTAATTAACATTGAATTGACAAAATAATATTTTCTCAAAAACTATTTTCTGAGATTGGACACTAAAGTGAATTGGTCTTGTATGGTGGAGACATAAAACGGGATTTAGAGCCTCTATAACTGGGCTATCTACACGAGAGGTAGACATATAATAGAGCTAAAATCACCCTAAAAACTAGGCTAATTAACATTGAATTGACAAAATAATATTTTCTCAAAAACTATTTTCTGAGATTGGACACTAAAGTGAATTGGTCTTGTATGGTGGAGACATAAAACGGGATTTAGAGCCTCTATAACTGGGCTATCTACACGAGAGGTAGACATATAATAGAGCTAAAATCACCCTAAAAACTAGGCTAATTAACATTGAATTGACAAAATAATATTTTCTCAAAAACTATTTTCTGAGATTGGACACTAAAGTGAATTGGTCTTGTATGGTGGAGACATAAAACGGGATTTAGAGCCTCTATAACTGGGCTATCTACACGAGAGGTAGACATATAATAGAGCTAAAATCACCCTAAAAACTAGGCTAATTAACATTGAATTGACAAAATAATATTTTCTCAAAAACTATTTTCTGAGATTGGACACTAAAGTGAATTGGTCTTGTATGGTGGAGACATAAAACGGGATTTAGAGCCTCTATAACTGGGCTATCTACACGAGAGGTAGACATATAATAGAGCTAAAATCACCCTAAAAACTAGGCTAATTAACATTGAATTGACAAAATAATATTTTCTCAAAAACTATTTTCTGAGATTGGACACTAAAGTGAATTGGTCTTGTATGGTGGAGACATAAAACGGGATTTAGAGCCTCTATAACTGGGCTATCTACACGAGAGGTAGACATATAATAGAGCTAAAATCACCCTAAAAACTAGGCTAATTAACATTGAATTGACAAAATAATATTTTCTCAAAAACTATTTTCTGAGATTGGACACTAAAGTGAATTGGTCTTGTATGGTGGAGACATAAAACGGGATTTAGAGCCTCTATAACTGGGCTATCTACACGAGAGGTAGACATATAATAGAGCTAAAATCACCCTAAAAACTAGGCTAATTAACATTGAATTGACAAAATAATATTTTCTCAAAAACTATTTTCTGAGATTGGACACTAAAGTGAATTGGTCTTGTATGGTGGAGACATAAAACGGGATTTAGAGCCTCTATAACTGGGCTATCTACACGAGAGGTAGACATATAATAGAGCTAAAATCACCCTAAAAACTAGGCTAATTAACATTGAATTGACAAAATAATATTTTCTCAAAAACTATTTTCTGAGATTGGACACTAAAGTGAATTGGTCTTGTATGGTGGAGACATAAAACGGGA
Source organism: Lithodes maja (assembly GCA_037953745.1). Lineage (NCBI taxonomy): Eukaryota > Metazoa > Arthropoda > Malacostraca > Decapoda > Lithodidae > Lithodes > Lithodes maja. The sequence continues at coordinate 12,393 of JBAKBP010039812.1, read as the reverse complement.
TTTAGAGCCTCTATAACTGGGCTATCTACACGAGAGGTAGACATATAATAGAGCTAAAATCACCCTAAAAACTAGGCTAATTAACATTGAATTGACAAAATAATATTTTCTCAAAAACTATTTTCTGAGATTGGACACTAAAGTGAATTGGTCTTGTATGGTGGAGACATAAAACGGGATTTAGAGCCTCTATAACTGGGCTATCTACACGAGAGGTAGACATATAATAGAGCTAAAATCACCCTAAAAACTAGGCTAATTAACATTGAATTGACAAAATAATATTTTCTCAAAAACTATTTTCTGAGATTGGACACTAAAGTGAATTGGTCTTGTATGGTGGAGACATAAAACGGGATTTAGAGCCTCTATAACTGGGCTATCTACACGAGAGGTAGACATATAATAGTGCTAAAATCACCCTAAAAACTAGGCTAATTAACATTGAATTGACAAAATAATATTTTCTCAAAAACTATTTTCTGAGATTGGACACTAAAGTGAATTGGTCTTGTATGGTGGAGACATAAAACGGGATTTAGAGCCTCTATAACTGGGCTATCTACACGAGAGGTAGACATATAATAGAGCTAAAATCACCCTAAAAACTAGGCTAATTAACATTGAATTGACAAAATAATATTTTCTCAAAAACTATTTTCTGAGATTGGACACTAAAGTGAATTGGTCTTCTATGGTGGAGACATAAAACGGGATTTAGAGCCTCTATAACTGGGCTATCTACACGAGAGGTAGACATATAATAGAGCTAAAATCACCCTAAAAACTAGGCTAATTAACATTGAATTGACAAAATAATATTTTCTCAAAAACTATTTTCTGAGATTGGACACTAAAGTGAATTGGTCTTGTATGGTGGAGACATAAAACGGGATTTAGAGCCTCTATAACTGGGCTACACGAGAGGTAGACATATAATAGAGCTAAAATCACCCTAAAAACTAGGCTAATTAACATTGAATTGACATAATAATATAAACGGGATTTAGAGCCTCTATAACTGGGCTATCTACACGAGAGGTAGACATATAATAGAGCTAAAATCACCCTAAAAACTAGGCTAATTAACATTGAATTGACAAAATAATATTTTCTCAAAAACTATTTTCTGAGATTGGACACTAAAGTGAATTGGTCTTGTATGGTGGAGACATAAAACGGGATTTAGAGCCTCTATAACTGGGCTATCTACACGAGAGGTAGACATATAATAGAGCTAAAATCACCCTAAAAACTAGGCTAATTAACATTGAATTGACAAAATAATATTTTCTCAAAAACTATTTTCTGAGATTGGACACTAAAGTGAATTGGTCTTGTATGGTGGAGACATAAAACGGGATTTAGAGCCTCTATAACTGGGCTATCTACACGAGAGGTAGACATATAATAGAGCTAAAATCACCCTAAAAACTAGGCTAATTAACATTGAATTGACAAAATAATATTTTCTCAAAAACTATTTTCTGAGATTGGACACTAAAGTGAATTGGTCTTGTATGGTGGAGACATACAACGGGATTTAGAGCCTCTATAACTGGGCTATCTACACGAGAGGTAGACATATAATAGAGCTAAAATCACCCTAAAAACTAGGCTAATTAACATTGAATTGACAAAATAATATTTTCTCAAAAACTATTTTCTGAGATTGGACACTAAAGTGAATTGGTCTTGTATGGTGGAGACATAAAACGGGATTTAGAGCCTCTATAACTGGGCTATCTACACGAGAGGTAGACATATAATAGAGCTAAAATCACCCTAAAAACTAGGCTAATTAACATTGAATTGACAAAATAATATTTTCTCAAAAACTATTTTCTGAGATTGGACACTAAAGTGAATTGGTCTTGTATGGTGGAGACATAAAACGGGATTTAGAGCCTCTATAACTGGGCTATCTACACGAGAGGTAGACATATAATAGAGCTAAAATCACCCTAAAAACTAGGCTAATTAACATTGAATTGACAAAATAATATTTTCTCAAAAACTATTTTCTGAGATTGGACACTAAAGTGAATTGGTCTTGTATGGTGGAGACATACAACGGGATTTAGAGCCTCTATAACTGGGCTATCTACACGAGAGGTAGACATATAATAGAGCTAAAATCACCCTAAAAACTAGGCTAATTAACATTGAATTGACAAAATAATATTTTCTCAAAAACTATTTTCTGAGATTGGACACTAAAGTGAATTGGTCTTGTATGGTGGAGACATAAAACGGGATTTAGAGCCTCTATAACTGGGCTATCTACACGAGAGGTAGACATATAATAGAGCTAAAATCACCCTAAAAACTAGGCTAATTAACATTGAATTGACAAAATAATATTGTCTCAAAAACTATTTTCTGAGATTGGACACTAAAGTGAATTGGTCTTGTATGGTGGAGACATAAAACGGGATTTAGAGCCTCTATAACTGGGCTATCTACACGAGAGGTAGACATATAATAGAGCTAAAATCACCCTAAAAACTAGGCTAATTAACATTGAATTGACAAAATAATATAAACGGGATTTAGAGCCTCTATAACTGGGCTATCTACACGAGAGGTAGACATATAATAGAGCTAAAATCACCCTAAAAACTAGGCTAATTAACATTGAATTGACAAAATAATATTTTCTCAAAAACTATTTTCTGAGATTGGACACTAAAGTGAATTGGTCTTGTATGGTGGAGACATAAAACGGGATTTAGAGCCTCTATAACTGGGCTATCTACACGAGAGGTAGACATATATAATAGAGCTAAAATCACCCTAAAAACTTGGCTAATTAACATTGAATTGACAAAATAATATTTTCTCAAAAACTATTTTCTGAGATTGGACACTAAAGTGAATTGGTCTTGTATGATGGAGACATAAAACGGGATTTAGAGCCTCTATAACTGGGCTATCTACACGAGAGGTAGACATATATAATAGAGCTAAAATCACCCTAAAAACTAGGCTAATTAACATTGAATTGACAAAATAATATTTTCTCAAAAACTATTTTCTGAGAATGGACACTAAAGTGAATTGGTCTTGTATGGTGGAGACATAAAACGGGATTTAGAGCCTCTATAACTGGGCTATCTACACGAGAGGTAGACATATAATAGAGCTAAAATCACCCTAAAAACTAGGCTAATTAACATTGAATTGACAAAATAATATTTTCTCAAAAACTATTTTCTGAGATTGGACACTAAAGTGAATTGGTCTTGTATGGTGGAGACATAAAACGGGATTTAGAGCCTCTATAACTGGGCTATCTACACGAGAGGTAGACATATAATAGAGCTAAAATCACCCTAAAAACTAGGCTAATTAACATTGAATTGACAAAATAATATTTTCTCAAAAACTATTTTCTGAGATTGGACACTAAAGTGAATTGGTCTTGTATGGTGGAGACATAAAACGGGATTTAGAGCCTCTATAACTGGGCTATCTACACGAGAGGTAGACATATAATAGAGCTAAAATCACCCTAAAAACTAGGCTAATTAACATTGAATTGACAAAATAATATTTTCTCAAAAACTATTTTCTGAGATTGGACACTAAAGTGAATTGGTCTTGTGGTGGAGACATAAAACGGGATTTAGAGCCTCTATAACTGGGCTATCTACACGAGAGGTAGACATATAATAGAGCTAAAATCACCCTAAAAACTAGGCTAATTAACATTGAATTGACAAAATAATATTTTCTCAAAAACTATTTTCTGAGATTGGACACTAAAGTGAATTGGTCTTGTATGGTGGAGACATAAAACGGGATTTAGAGCCTCTATAACTGGGCTATCTACACGAGAGGTAGACATATAATAGAGCTAAAATCACCCTAAAAACTAGGCTAATTAACATTGAATTGACAAAATAATATTTTCTCAAAAACTATTTTCTGAGATTGGACACTAAAGTGAATTGGTCTTGTATGGTGGAGACATAAAACGGGATTTAGAGCCTCTATAACTGGGCTATCTACACGAGAGGTAGACATATAATAGAGCTAAAATCACCCTAAAAACTAGGCTAATTAACATTGAATTGACAAAATAATATTTTCTCAAAAACTATTTTCTGAGATTGGACACTAAAGTGAATTGGTCTTGTATGGTGGAGACATAAAACGGGATTTAGAGCCTCTATAACTGGGCTATCTACACGAGAGGTAGACATATAATAGAGCTAAAATCACCCTAAAAACTAGGCTAATTAACATTGAATTGACAAAATAATATAAACGGATTTAGAGCCTCTATAACTGGGCTATCTACACGAGAGGTAGACATATAATAGAGCTAAAATCACCCTAAAAACTAGGCTAATTAACATTGAATTGACAAAATAATATTTTCTCAAAAACTATTTTCTGAGATTGGACACTAAAGTGAATTGGTCTTGTATGGTGGAGACATAAAACGGGATTTAGAGCCTCTATAACTGGGCTATCTACACGAGAGGTAGACATATAATAGAGCTAAAATCACCCTAAAAACTAGGCTAATTAACATTGAATTGACAAAATAATATTTTCTCAAAAACTATTTTCTGAGATTGGACACTAAAGTGAATTGGTCTTGTATGGTGGAGACATAAAACGGGATTTAGAGCCTCTATAACTGGGCTATCTACACGAGAGGTAGACATATAATAGAGCTAAAATCACCCTAAAAACTAGGCTAATTAACATTGAATTGACAAAATAATATTTTCTCAAAAACTATTTTCTGAGATTGGACACTAAAGTGAATTGGTCTTGTATGGTGGAGACATAAAACGGGATTTAGAGCCTCTATAACTGGGCTATCTACACGAGAGGTAGACATATAATAGAGCTAAAATCACCCTAAAAACTAGGCTAATTAACATTGAATTGACAAAATAATATAAACGGGATTTAGAGCCTCTATAACTGGGCTATCTACACGAGAGGTAGACATATAATAGAGCTAAAATCACCCTAAAAACTAGGCTAATTAACATTGAATTGACAAAATAATATTTTCTCAAAAACTATTTTCTGAGATTGGACACTAAAGTGAATTGGTCTTGTATGGTGGAGACATAAAACGGGATTTAGAGCCTCTATAACTGGGCTATCTACACGAGAGGTAGACATATAATAGAGCTAAAATCACCCGAAAAAACTAGGCTAATTAACATTGAATTGACAAAATAATATTTTCTCAAAAACTATTTTCTGAGATTGGACACTAAAGTGAATTGGTCTTGTATGGTGGAGACATAAAACGGGATTTAGAGCCTCTATAACTGGGCTATCTACACGAGAGGTAGACATATAATAGAACTAAAATCACCCTAAAAACTAGGCTAGTTAACATTGAATTGACAAAATAATATTTTCTCAAAAACTATTTTCTGAGATTGGACACTAAAGTGAATTGGTCTTGTATGGTGGAGACATAAAACGGGATTTAGAGCCTCTATAACTGGGCTATCTACACGAGAGGTAGACATATAATAGAGCTAAAATCACCCTAAAAACTAGGCTAATTAACATTGAATTGACAAAATAATATTTTCTCAAAAACTATTTTCTGAGATTGGACACTAAAGTGAATTGGTCTTGTATGGTGGAGACATAAAACGGGATTTAGAGCCTCTATAACTGGGCTATCTACACGAGAGGTAGACATATAATAGAGCTAAAATCACCCTAAAAACTAGGCTAATTAACATTGAATTGACAAAATAATATTTTCTCAAAAACTATTTTCTGAGATTGGACACTAAAGTGAATTGGTCTTGTATGGTGGAGACATAAAACGGGATTTAGAGCCTCTATAACTGGGCTATCTACACGAGAGGTAGACATATAATAGAGCTAAAAATCACCCTAAAAACTAGGCTAATTAACATTGAATTTACAAAATAATATTTTCTCAAAAACTATTTTCTGAGATTGGACACTAAAGTGAATTGGTCTTGTATGGTGGAGACATAAAACGGGATTTAGAGCCTCTATAACTGGGCTATCTACACGAGAGGTAGACATATAATAGAGCTAAAATCACCCTAAAAACTAGGCTAATTAACATTGAATTGACAAAATAATATTTTCTCAAAAACTATTTTCTGAGATTGGACACTAAAGTGAATTGGTCTTGTATGGTGGAGACATAAAACGGGATTTAGAGCCTCTATAACTGGGCTATCTACACGAGAGGTAGACATATAATAGAGCTAAAATCACCCTAAAAACTAGGCAAATTAACATTGAATTGACAAAATAATATAAACGGGATTTAGAGCCTCTATAACTGGGCTATCTACACGAGAGGTAGACATATAATAGAGCTAAAATCACCCTAAAAACTAGGCTAATTAACATTGAATTGACAAAATAATATTTTCTCAAAAACTATTTTCTGAGATTGGACACTAAAGTGAATTGGTCTTGTATGGTGGAGACATAAAACGGGATTTAGAGCCTTTATAACTGGGCTATCTACACGAGAGGTAGACATATAATAGAGCTAAAATCACTCTAAGAACTAGGCTAATTAACATTGAATTGACAAAATAATATTTTCTCAAAAACTATTTTCTGAGATTGGACACTAAAGTGAATTGGTCTTGTATGGTGGAGACATAAAACGGGATTTAGAGCCTCTATAACTGGGCTATCTACACGAGAGGTAGACATATAATAGAACTAAAATCACCCTAAAAACTAGGCTAGTTAACATTGAATTGACAAAATAATATTTTCTCAAAAACTATTTTCTGAGATTGGACACTAAAGTGAATTGGTCTTGTATGGTGGAGACATAAAACGGGATTTAGAGCCTCTATAACTGGGCTATCTACACGAGAGGTAGACATATAATAGAGCTAAAATCACCCTAAAAACTAGGCTAATTAACATTGAATTGACAAAATAATATTTTCTCAAAAACTTTTTTCTGAGATTGGACACTAAAGTGAATTGGTCTTGTATGGTGGAGACATAAAACGGGATTTAGAGCCTCTATAACTGGGCTATCTACACGAGAGGTAGACATATAATAGAGCTAAAATCACCCTAAAAACTAGGCTAATTAACATTGAATTGACAAAATAATATAAACGGGATTTAGAGCCTCTATAACTGGGCTATCTACACGAGAGGTAGACATATAATAGAGCTAAAATCACCCTAAAAACTAGGCTAATTAACATTGAATTGACAAAATAATATTTTCTCAAAAACTATTTTCTGAGATTGGACACTAAAGTGAATTGGTCTTGTATGGTGGAGACATAAAACGGGATTTAGAGCCTCTATAACTGGGCTATCTACACGAGAGGTAGATATATAATAGAGCTAAAATCACCCTAAAAACTAGGCTAATTAACATTGAATTGACAAAATAATATTTTCTCAAAAACTATTTTCTGAGATTGGACACTAAAGTGAATTGGTCTTGTATGGTGGAGACATAAAACGGGATTTAGAGCCTCTATAACTGGGCTATCTACACGAGAGGTAGACATATAATAGAGCTAAAATCACCCTAAAAACTAGGCTAATTAACATTGAATTGGCAAAATAATATTTTCTCAAAAACTATTTTCTGAGATTGGACACTAAAGTGAATTGGTCTTGTATGGTGGAGACATAAAACGGGATTTAGAGCCTTTATAACTGGGCTATCTACACGAGAGGTAGATATATAATAGAGCTAAAATCACCCTAAAAACTAGGCTAATTAACATTGAATTGACAAAATAATATTTTCTCAAAAACTATTTTCTGAGATTGGACACTAAAGTGAATTGGTCTTGTATGGTGGAGACATAAAACGGGATTTAGAGCCTCTATAACTGGGCTATCTACACGAGAGGTAGACATATAATAGAGCTAAAATCACCCTAAAAACTAGGCTAATTAACATTGAATTGACAAAATAATATTTTCTCAAAAACTATTTTCTGAGATTGGACACTAAAGTGAATTGGTCTTGTATGGGGGAGACATAAAACGGGATTTAGAGCCTCTATAACTGGGCTATCTACACGAGAGGTAGACATATAATAGAGCTAAAATCACCCTAAAAACTAGGCTAATTAACATTGAATTGACAAAATAATATTTTCTCAAAAACAATTTTCTGAGATTGGACACTAAAGTGAATTGGTCTTGTATGGTGGAGACATAAAACGGGATTTAGAGCCTCTATAACTGGGCTATCTACACGAGAGGTAGACATATAATAGAGCTAAAATCACCCTAAAAACTAGGCTAATTAACATTGAATTGACAAAATAATATTTTCTCAAAAACTATTTTCTGAGATTGGACACTAAAGTGAATTGGTCTTGTATGGTGGAGACATAAAACGGGATTTAGAGCCTCTATAACTGGGCTATCTACACGAGAGGTAGACATATAATAGAGCTAAAATCACCCTAAAAACTAGGCTAATTAACATTGAATTGACAAAATAATATTTTCTCAAAAACTATTTTCTGAGATTGGACACTAAAGTGAATTGGTCTTGTATGGTGGAGACATAAAACGGGATTTAGAGCCTCTATAACTGGGCTATCTACACGAGAGGTAGACATATAATAGAGCTAAAATCACCCTAAAAACTAGGCTAATTAACATTGAATTGACAAAATAATATTTTCTCAAAAACTATTTTCTGAGATTGGACACTAAAGTGAATTGGTCTTGTATGGTGGAGACATAAAACGGGATTTAGAGCCTCTATAACTGGGCTATCTACACGAGAGGTAGACATATAATAGAGCTAAAATCACCCTAAAAACTAGGCTAATTAACATTGAATTGACAAAATAATATAAACGGGATTTAGAGCCTCTATAACTGGGCTATCTACACGAGAGGTAGACATATAATAGAGCTAAAATCACCCTAAAAACTAGGCTAATTAACATTGAATTGACAAAATAATATTTTCTCAAAAACTATTTTCTGAGATTGGACACTAAAGTGAATTGGTCTTGTATGGTGGAGACATAAAACGGGATTTAGAGCCTCTATAACTGGGCTATCTACACGAGAGGTAGACATATAATAGAGCTAAAAATCACCCTAAAAACTAGGCTAATTAACATTGAATTGACAAAATAATATTTTCTCAAAAACTATTTTCTGAGATTGGACACTAAAGTGAATTGGTCTTGTATGGTGGAGACATAAAACGGGATTTAGAGCCTCTATAACTGGGCTATCTACACGAGAGGTAGACATATAATAGAGCTAAAATCACCCTAAAAACTAGGCTAATTAACATTGAATTGACAAAATAATATTTTCTCAAAAACCATTTTCTGAGATTGGACACTAAAGTGAATTGGTCTTGTATGGTGGAGACATAAAACGGGATTTAGAGCCTCTATAACTGGGCTATCTACACGAGAGGTAGACATATAATAGAGCTAAAATCACCCTAAAAACTAGGCTAATTAACATTGAATTGACAAAATAATATAAACGGGATTTAGAGCCTCTATAACTGGGCTATCTACACGAGAGGTAGACATATAATAGAGCTAAAATTACCCTAAAAACTAGGCTAATTAACATTGAATTGACAAAATAATATTTTCTCAAAAACTATTTTCTGAGATTGGACACTAAAGTGAATTGGTCTTGTATGGTGGAGACATAAAACGGGATTTAGAGCCTCTATAACTGGGCTATCTACACGAGAGGTAGACATATAATAGAGCTAAAATCACCCGAAAAACTAGGCTAATTAACATTGAATTGACAAAATAATATTTTCTCAAAAACTATTTTCTGAGATTGGACACTAAAGTGAATTGGTCTTGTATGGTGGAGACATAAAACGGGATTTAGAGCCTCTATAACTGGGCTATCTACACGAGAGGTAGACATATAATAGAACTAAAATCACCCTAAAAACTAGGCTAGTTAACATTGAATTGACAAAATAATATTTTCTCAAAAACTATTTTCTGAGATTGGACACTAAAGTGAATTGGTCTTGTATGGTGGAGACATAAAACGGGATTTAGAGCCTCTATAACTGGGCTATCTACACGAGAGGTAGACATATAATAGAGCTAAAATCACCCTAAAAACTAGGCTAATTAACATTGAATTGACAAAATAATATTTTCTCAAAAACTATTTTCTGAGATTGGACACTAAAGTGAATTGGTCTTGTATGGTGGAGACATAAAACGGGATTTAGAGCCTCTATAACTGGGCTATCTACACGAGAGGTAGACATATAATAGAGCTAAAATCACCCTAAAAACTAGGCTAATTAACATTGAATTGACAAAATAATATAAACGGGATTTAGAGCCTCTATAACTGGGCTATCTACACGAGAGGTAGACATATAATAGAGCTAAAATCACCCTAAAAACTAGGCTAATTAACATTGAATTGACAAAATAATATTTTCTCAAAAACTATTTTCTGAGATTGGACACTAAAGTGAATTGGTCTTGTATGGTGGAGACATAAAACGGGATTTAGAGCCTCTATAACTGGGCTATCTACACGAGAGGTAGATATATAATAGAGCTAAAATCACCCTAAAAACTAGGCTAATTAACATTGAATTGACAAAATAATATTTTCTCAAAAACTATTTTCTGAGATTGGACACTAAAGTGAATTGGTCTTGTATGGTGGAGACATAAAACGGGATTTAGAGCCTCTATAACTGGGCTATCTACACGAGAGGTAGACATATAATAGAGCTAAAATCACCCTAAAAACTAGGCTAATTAACATTGAATTGACAAAATAATATTTTCTCAAAAACTATTTTCTGAGATTGGACACTAAAGTGAATTGGTCTTGTATGGTGGAGACATAAAACGGGATTTAGAGCCTCTATAACTGAGCTATCTACACGAGAGGTAGACATATAATAGAGCTAAAATCACCCTAAAAACTAGGCTAATTAACATTGAATTGACAAAATAATATAAACGGGATTTAGAGCCTCTATTACTGGGCTATCTACACGAGAGGTAGACATATAATAGAGCTAAAATCACCCTAAAAACTAGGCTAATTAACATTGAATTGACAAAATAATATTTTCTCAAAAACTATTTTCTGAGATTGGACACTAAAGTGAATTGGTCTTGTATGGTGGAGACATAAAACGGGATTTAGAGCCTCTATAACTAGGCTATCTACACGAGAGGTAGACATATAATAGAGCTAAAATCACCCTAAAAACTAGGCTAATTAACATTGAATTGACAAAATAATATTTTCTCAAAAACTATTTTCTGATATTGGACACTAAAGTGAATTGGTCTTGTATGGTGGAGACATAAAACGGGATTTAGAGCCTCTATAACTGGGCTATCTACACGAGAGGTAGACATATAATAGAGCTAAAATCACCCTAAAAACTAGGCTAATTAACATTGAATTGACAAAATAATATTTTCTCAAAAACTATTTTCTGAGATTGGACACTAAAGTGAATTGGTCTTGTATGGTGGAGACATAAAACGGGATTTAGAGCCTCTATAACTGGGCTATCTACACGAGAGGTAGACATATAATAGAGCTAAAAATCACCCTAAAAACTAGGCTAATTAACATTGAATTGACAAAATAATATTTTCTCAAAAACTATTTTCTGAGATTGGACACTAAAGTGAATTGGTCTTGTATGGTGGAGACATAAAACGGGATTTAGAGCCTCTATAACTGGGCTATCTACACGAGAGGTAGACATATAATAGAGCTAAAATCACCCTAAAAACTAGGCTAATTAACATTGAATTGACAAAATAATATTTTCTCAAAAACTATTTTCTGAGATTGGACACTAAAGTGAATTGGTCTTGTATGGTGGAGACATAAAACGGGATTTAGAGCCTCTATAACTGGGCTATCTACACGAGAGGTAGACATATAATAGAGCTAAAATCACCCTAAAAACTAGGCTAATTAACATTGAATTGACAAAATAATATAAACGGGATTTAGAGCCTCTATAACTGGGCTATCTACACGAGAGGTAGACATATAATAGAGCTAAAATCACCCTAAAAACTAGGCTAATTAACATTGAATTGACAAAATAATATTTTCTCAAAAACTATTTTCTGAGATTGGACACTAAAGTGAATTGGTCTTGTATGGTGGAGACATAAAACGGGATTTAGAGCCTTTATAACTGGGCTATCTACACGAGAGGTAGACATATAATAGAGCTAAAATCACCCTAAAAACTAGGCTAATTAACATTGAATTGACAAAATAATATTTTCTCAAAAACTATTTTCTGAGATTGGACACTAAAGTGAATTGGTCTTGTATGGTGGAGACATAAAACGGGATTTAGAGCCTCTATAACTGGGCTATCTACACGAGAGGTAG
>JBAKBP010039811.1:0-14434 GCA_037953745.1 Lithodes maja | reverse complement strand
CCTCGATGTACTGAGGAGGTTTGTGGTGATAGGCGGGCAGGGGTTGGTTCTGGATGTCCACCTTCTTCCAGGTTGTGGGCCGTGCTTGGGACTTCTTACCCTTACCCTTAGCCTTACCCTTGGATGTGTTAGCCTCTAGCAATACCTCCATAGCCTCCTCCTCATCCTCCTCATCCTCCTCATCCTCAAGCTCCTCTGGTACTTCCTCAAATGCAGGTCCGACACACTTCCTCTTGGGGTTCGGTTCATCCGAAGCGTGAGGTGTGTTGACATCGTGGGGTGGTGGCAGCATGAAGTCCGGGTCAGCGACGTCGTCGTCATCCATGAATTCATCGTCGCTGATGTTAGGGTCGGCAGGCACCACAGTAGCCTCACAGCGGCGGGCCCGCTTGTAGAAGAGTCCTGTCAGTAACTGAAAGAGAAATAATTTGTTAGAAATGTATCCAAAAAAGTCAATACACGAATAAAAAAAAAAAAAAAAAAAAAAATATATAATATATACCGGTATATAAATTATATATATATATATATATATATATATATATATATATATATATATATATATATATATATATATATATATAATTATATATAATTATAATATATATAATTATATATATATATATATATATATATATATATATATATATGACATATATATTATGCATATATATAATAACAAATATCTTTAGTAATATCACAAAATGTATATATAATAATTATAATATAAATAAATAGCGTACAATATGTTCATTATAATGAACATTATTTGAATGTAGAATTTGACCCAAAAATGTAATAATATATGAAGAAATTTGGTTAAAATATAAAAAAAACACACATAATTAATTATTCACTAATGAAAAACACATCAAAATATGGCATTGTTGTCACTGGAGCATGTATTAATGTGCTACACAACTTTACCCACAACCCATAATGAATTGTGGAAATTATATAAAGAGTTATATCTAGTTATAAAAAACTATTAGTGTCAATAAAAAAATTATGATAGACGGGCCAAATGTCCATATATGGACATCTGAAAATTACGATAGACGGGCGTATGTCCATATATGGACATACGATTTTTCACTCGTGGATTACATCAATTTCTATAACCCTCACGTAATTGACACCAATATCATTCGATAGCACATTTATTCTATTGTACAATGTTTGGGTTTCATCAACTTACCGGCATTATGTCGGGTGGTAGGGTCGTGGGCGTGGGAGCAACTTTGGGCGAAAGTGCGTCTCTGACAAAGGTTGGAGGAAGACTGAAGTTCCCTCGGCTCTGAGCGAATGGTGAGCTGGGGAAGCTCTGACGTCAGTGTCTTGGGTTGTGACGTGATGCATCCTGATTGGCTGGGAGGCGATTGCACCATGTTTCGACATCTGCGGGCGGCTGGGGGACGCCATCTTTGCCACCCGTTTAAGTTACCATATATGGTCACTTGCCCGGTAAAGGGTTAATGGAACCAAAAAATATGGTTTCTAATATATTAATGGGATTTAAAAGGTTAGGTTTGTAATTTATTAAGGAGACCAGCAAAGTTAAGGTTGAAATATATTAATGCCACAGTTGACTTGTGAGTGCACTGTGCTTGCATTGTTTGCATGGATACTTGTGCTGACTATTCTGCTTCAGTATTGTTTTTACACAAATATAAACTATTAAGAAAAAGCTCTAGCAGTCAGTTTAGGGCTACTGGTGTTGTATAATGTTTGATGTATGTATAATGCAGTGTAGACAGTTTATGAAGACAAATATACCTGAGAAATTGGGTTTGTGATACAGTATTGGCACCAGAAAAGTTATGTTCGAGATATAGTATATTAACGGCATCAGAAAAGTTAGGTTTGTGTCACTAGAAACGTTTGGCTCTAGATGCATCAATGGTTCCAGTAAAGAGAGTAAGCTATGTACTGTAGTTAACCATAACACATTCATGGACTATATCTGTTTTTCATTATACAAGTATAACATTAGCAATAGAAATATGAAAGTCAGTTTTAATATTATCCATTACTAGGTTGTACCTGCTGTTTAATGGCACTAAATTGTATCTAATAATTAGTGTTAAGTTATATTTGTCTCAGTGATAAGTATTAACAGAAAAAAACACATCATAATACCCTCATTATTCAAAAGAGAGAAAGAGAGAGAAGAAGATGAAGAGGAGGGTGATAATGATAAAGACAAAGGAAAAATTAACCTGTTAAGCGCTAAATAGCCCTAGGAGCTAGGGTAGTTATTTGTGTATTTCTAGCCTTGGATTCTGACAGAATTCGTTATATTTACAATATAGACCATTATTTGTTTTCGGTATGCTTTTATTTTACATATATGATGTATATATGAACCTTCAAGAGTGCTAAAATAAGTGGGAAAAGCATTTGGGTGGTGAAAACCGAAGATATTGGCCACCCGGTCGTAATGTCAGGCGAGAGAGTGCTACAGTCAACCCTCCTCTCTCGCTGTCTGTGAGGTAACTGAGGGGAGCGGGGCGGTCTGGGCTGGTGTGTGTGTGGTACATATCGATCTTTTCTGCAACCCACTTGTGCTACATTATCGCGGGAGAGAAAAATAACCGATAAATGATGATAATAAGAGGGAAAATAGGTGATAATTGAGGAGGGGAGGGAGGGGGGAATAAGGTGGGGAAGGAGGGGAGGGGGGTGGGTGAGATTTACATGGATGAGTACTGGAGGGGAATTATCTCACCTAGAGACAAAAAAATTTTTGTTGATAGGCCCTTTTTTTTTTTGGAAAGCTTTTTTTATGGTCCTGCTTCCGTGAGGCCTATCGCGTTCCCTATAGGAAGCCTTCCGTGAGGCCTATCGCGCTTGCCGGGTTAAGGAATATGAACAAAACAAGAATAAGAACAAGTAGGAGAGGAAGGAGGGAGAAGGAAGGATTGTATTGTGACAGTGTCAAATTATCCTCATGTATCACTTTCCAACACCGAGACCAACAGAACAGGAACAGTACTGGTCACAAATGTATTATTACTTTCTCCAGTTGTTGCTTCGCTTTGTATTCTATATTTATCAGAATTACTTGTACTATCTTTCTCTAGAGCTCAATTATCTCCTCTTTAACAGTTAATTTCTGAGTTCATGCACATTATTCTCAGAGTTCGTGGCGTTTACTGTAAAATAACAAAGACTGTACATTTTAAGATCTTTGAATAGTTCCGTAATGTGAGCGCTATTGACTTCGCTGATGTGGAGAATTGATACTTAAGACAATAGAAAACACCAGCTTTTTTGTATTATATTTATTATTAGTAGAAGTAGTAATATTATTTTTATTGTTAATATTGAAGGAGTAATTCCGTCCGCCATTCAGGAGACGGGATTAGCTCAGGTGGATAAGCAAGGTTTACCCTTTAAATCTTGTCACAGGGAAGATTCTGACACTCCCCCGCACTCGACCAATCACCAGCCTCCTATGACACAGCACAAAGATCAACTCTCATCTCCCTTTAAGTGCTCGCCTTATAACTCGCTCTCAGTTCACACCCGCATATTTTATCCAGGTAGCAAACGTTCTATTACAATGGTGCCACCCTATTACTCCCGTTAGCCACTACAGAACATCTCTAATAAGCTTCCAGGAAAATATTACAAAGATGAAGTAAAGCAGGAGGAGAAGATTGAATTTTGATGCGAGCGGGCTGGTGTAAGGCCCCGTTCCGTGAGAGAGGGATATAAAGGGAGGTTGGCGGGGCCACAGCACTCACTCAGCCACGGGCACCTGCCTGGATCACACTGGCGAGCTCTTAGCAAACATACCCCCTTCACTCACCTTGGCACCTATGGGGAGATAAATAAGCCTGTTCTTGTCATCCAGCAACCGAGCGCTACTGAACACAAGACGAGCCGGGACCTAGTACATCACCCACCCTTGGCACAGGTACACCTCCATTATCCTGATGCCTGCAGACACATCACTAGCCTTCACACAATAAGCCAAGCGATTCAAAATGGTCAACTGGTGGTAGATGGTACTGAGAAGATGGAGATGGTGTATTGGGCCGCTTTGAAGTGGTGAAGCAAAAAACAAGAGAGCTTCCGGAATATTCGTAAAGGACCCTTAAGGGCCCGAACAAACATACCAAAAAGCTAAATGCTAGACTGAGCAAGTGTGTTCCAACCATACAATCTATGTGTTCTTATAGAACAGCAAAAGAGAACCTGATTAGACAAAATTAATGATGAAATAATGAGATGATGTTTTCAGAGATATAGCTGTGTTTGTTAGTAAAGGCACTCAGTCAATCAGCTAGCAATAGTACAGGATCTTATAGGATATTAAGTAGAGATGTGTTAAGTATTAAGTGGGAGTTCTTCAGGATAGAGATATAAGGGGAAATCTTTGATAAAGCCCATGTAATTGAGATAACTGGGTTTACCTGAGGAGTTTTCCGGGGTTTAGTATTTCCAAAATAGGTTAGACCTAGCTGAAGAAATGGTTAGAGAAGGGCTTCAGCGCAGTTCCATGAAATACTCTTTTTGTTATAAAGAAACAACAGTTATTGATTAGATATTCACCTCGTCGCCAGCATGCTTTTGATTGCGCGTAAATATCTAACCAACTAGTTTTAAGGATGACATTGATTGAATAATAGTTTGTAAAATTGTTAAAGTGACCTAAAGGACATAGCGTTCTGATATTGAAAAGGTGACATAATTATCTGTTGATTTAGTAATTGTGTTCAATATTGTAAAGAGGATTTAAGAATGCAGATCGAATAATTGTTTACTAGTATGGTCATGGTGATGTAAATGCCTATGGGTCCATTATTTGTGACTAATATGATTAAGGTGATTTAATCCCATGTAAAGGAATAAGTGTTTCTGATATTGTCATGGTGATGTGAGAACATATTGGTAAAATCCTCGGTCCTAATATTGTTAAAGTGATTAAAGGACAGTTATAGAGAAGTTTTGTCAACCATTGTGAATTATTATTATTATTATTATTATATGAGATGCCGAAGTCTCCAACCAGGGTGCAGAAACACCATCAAGATCAATCCACACAAAACACCCGGAGGCACTGGAGAGAGACTATGGCAACTTAGGAAAAAATACAAACATACACTGTATACTGTACTGTACATATACACATATTAAACACAGATAACATATTATGCAGTGGAGGATATCAAGCTTAAATATAATACAATAAAATAGAATAAAATAAGTTTAAAAATTAGAATTAATGCTGCAAAAAAGCATTAACTCTAGACTTAAAAATGGAGATATTAGCTGAATTGACTAGCTCATTTGGCAACTTATTCCACAAGTCAACCATGGCCGGCACAAAACACCGTGAAAACTGTGTAGTAGAAAAATTAACACGGCTCATGGCAAGATAATTAAGATTGCTTGTGAATCTAGTTGCACGAGCCCGGACATAGGGCCCAGGCAGAACCCCATGTAAGGGATGCTGAGGGTTGTTAAAAACTTTAAATAAAAGACTAAGGGCACCAACTTTACGTCGATGACACAGATCAAGAGACAAATTAGGTAGAATAAAACTGATGGAATTTAGCGACCTGTCAAGCAACTTGAGATGGCAGTCAGCTGCTGACAACCAGACAGGTGAGCAGTACTCGAAATGTGGCAAAATAAAAGCATAAAAAGACTTGATAACTGTGGCATCACAAGCAAATGTTTTATAAACCTTGCGAAGCAGACCAATTTTTTGGGAAATGGAAGAGGAGAAAGAACGAATATGCTTTTCAAAAGTAAGTTTGGGATCAAGAGTAACTCCTAACAAACGCAGAGTATCCACATTCTCAATTTGCTCGCCAGAAACTTGTAGATAAGGATGGGGATGATCCAAGGTACGAGATATGCTGATGATAATGGAGTGTGTTTTACTAGCATTAAGTTTCATGCCCCAAAGTTCACACCATGATGTAATTTTGGCTAAATCCCTATTCAGAGCAGTAGCAATTACGTGTCGATCTATTGGTGATGCAATTGACGCATATAAAGTTGTATCATCAGCATAGGAGATTAGTTTATTTTCAAGCTCGGAACACAGGTCAGCAGTAAAAATAATAAAAAGCAAAGGCCCAAGGACACTGCCTTGTGGAACACCAGAAACAACAGTAACAGAAGGGGAATGACACCCATCAATAACCACAGACTGAGATCTTTTCGTCAAAAAATCTTCAAAGATCCTTAAAAAATTGCCACCAATACCAATGAGCTGTAACTTAAACAGAAGTGCTTTATGGTTGACTAAATCAAAAGCAGAACTAAAGTCAATAGCCACGACGCGAGACTCATGTCCCTGGTCCAATGAAGATTGCAAGTCATGGGTGAGTGTCAGAAGTGCATCACATGTACCCAGTCCCTTACGAAAACCAAACTGTGAGTTTGGTATCAATAAGTACTGTACATCAATTATTATTATTATTATTGAAATACCACAGGAACGAAAATTCCTGGGAGCGATATAGTGATGTGCCTTTGGCTCGAAGTCTAAGTGAGTCAAGACTCTAAATAGCGATTGACAAGATAGGTAGTGATGGGAATGTAAACATTCCAAAGTGCAATCTATACTGGGCCGTCGTAGGTATTCAAATAATAGTTTGAACTCATCTTGATTCGAACACAGAATCAATTGCTATGTGGATTACGGTTACCATGGAAGTTTGTTAAATAAAGACGCAAACTTCCAAACAACTGTTAAATTTTTCCTACTCTAGTAGAGCAGTGAATAAGTACTGTACATCAATTATTATTATTATTATTGAAATACCACAGGAACGAATATTCCTGGGAGCGAAACTTCCACCGCCAGCGAAGTTCCTGGGAGCGAAACTTCCACCTCCAGCAAGATCCCTCTCTTTCTTCCACCTCCCTCCATATGCTACACGTCTCGTTAATCAGTCTCCTAATATACAAATCACATTTCCTTACTCCCTGACATTCTTGAAGTACCCACTAAGTATTATATTCAATTAGATACCAACCATGCAGACTATAATACTTTCATTGTGTATAGGTACGAGGCGATCTCAAGACACCGCTTATCTCTCGACATTACGAAGGTATAAGTATGTACCCCATGCTCGTTATTGTATTGATTTACCTCTGCTGATTTATATGTTTTGGAATACAGGGGAAACGAGAAGATGCCAGAAGCCCTCATGAAACAACGCCAAACCAAAACACAGAAACCAGACCAGAGGAGACACACAAGCACCCAACCGAGACGGGAAGGACACGAACAACTCCTCCCCTTCGAGATAATTCCCAACCCAAGGTCACCACCCCCAGCACAAGGAAGTTACTACCTCACCAGCCAGCCAGGACAACTCGCCCCAAAATGGCCAACCCCAAGCAACAACCCCCAGCCTCCCGAAGGGTTGTGTACCCCCAACCCTTCTCCAAGGTTGCGCATTCCCAACCTTTTCTAGACTAAATCCTTTCACCCCCCTCCACAGGTACACGTCTCTTTTAAACCATAGTCTTCTAGTATACAAGCCACGTTTCTTTCCTCCCTACCATTTTTGAACCCTAACTATGTATTTAATGATGTAAACGCCATATCCTTTTTTGATGACGTAAGCTATAATGCCCGCGTCGTGTGCACATTCCCTGTGACTGTTGTAATTACTGTTGTATGAATTTCACGTGCGTTTGGCTACAGCTAAAACACAACTACAACCGCCACAGACAACATAACTGCAGACCATGTATTATTGATTAATTGATATGCATACCTTGCGAAGGAATTAAATGCTAAACTGTCAAGAACCGCGAATTTGGATAAAGCTCCACCAACACGACCCAAATTCAAAACCGCCAGGGATAACGACCGAGGACCGATGTCAACCAGGAATGTAAATGTAGATCCGACCAGAACCAAAACTTTGATTAAAGAACGTTCTGTGAGTTCTAAAACCGCAACTTTAAAGGTTTTCTATGCAAACGCTCGTACCATACGCAATACATTTTCAGATTTAGAGGAACTAGTGTTTACTGAAAATTATGATGTGATTGGTATAACAGAATCTTGGCTCAATACAGTAGATAGAGATTTTTTAGCAGAGTATTCACTTCCCGGTTATGTAATGTTTGAGAAAAGCCGAATAAATAAAAATGGAGGTGGCGTTTTATTTTATATCAAAGAAAGTCTTAACCCGACCCTCTTGTCAAAACCTCAAATTGTGAACATCGACACATCTTTTGTGCTAATAAAGAATAATAAAGGTACAAAAATAATACTTGCATTATTATACAGGCCTCCAGCTCAATCAGTGCAAACTGACCGAGAAATTTATGAACAAATTGCAGATGTAAGTAACTCACAAGATACCATATTTATTGGCGACTTTAATTTACCTGTGACCAAGTGGGGTGATACTCTTACTTCACACTCCGGACATGACTTGTATACGAACTTGCAAGAGAGTTAGCTTTATCAATTTGTTCGAACACCGACCTGTGGTAATAACGTTCTTGACATTGTACTTGCAACAAAAGAAGAATTAATAGAGAATTTGAATGTTAGTGATGAATTCAGTAACAGCGACCATCGTACGATAACTTTCACTTTAAACTTTACTAGTAACGAACCAAATAGTAGCATCGAAAAAGTCCCTAATTTCAAGAAAGCAAACTTTCATAAACTTAGAGCTATGTTTAAAGAAGCTGACTGGAGCTTTTTAATTAACAATAACGACATAAATACATCTTCGAAGTTATTCGAAACCACTTACCTAAAAGCAGTGCAAGACTGCATACCATCGAAAATACGGCGTCCAGGCCATAATAATAAGCCCAAATGGTGGAATAAAGATATTTCAAACTGCCTGCTTGCTAAAAATTTTGCTAATGATAGATTAAAATCCTCAGTAACAGCGACCATCGTACGATAACTTTCACTTTAAACTTTACTAGTAACGAACCAAATAGTAGCATCGAAAAAGTCCCTAATTTCAAGAAAGCAAACTTTCATAAACTTAGAGCTATGTTTAAAGAAGCTGACTGGAGCTTTTTAATTAACAATAACGACATAAATACATCTTCGAAGTTATTCGAAACCACTTACCTAAAAGCAGTGCAAGACTGCATACCATCGAAAATACGGCGTCCAGGCCATAATAATAAGCCCAAATGGTGGAATAAAGATATTTCAAACTGCCTGCTTGCTAAAAAATTTGCTAATGATAGATTAAAATCCTCACAAAATAACTAAGAACGGGTGAAATTTGTAGAGCTACGACGCAAAGCCAAAAAGTTAATTAAGCAAAGTAAAAAGACCCTAGAGTTACATATTGCGAATCAAAGTAAAACAAACCCGAAAGAATTCTATAGTTATATCAGAAAGAAAAAAGTAGTTACTTCAACTGTTGGACCGTTAGTCGATGAAAATGGAGAATACACCAAAGATGAAGTACAAATGAGTAATGCCCTCAATACCTTTTTGCATCAGTTTTTACAACAGAAGACCTCAGTGATATCCCTACACCATCGCCGATTCAGATTGATAATTCAGATGTTGTAAGCAATATCACCGTTACAGAGAGAGAAGTATTGAATTGTTTAGATAAACTCAAGGTAAATAAAATGCCTGGACCTGATACAATCTCGCCTAGAGTTCTAAAGGAAGCTATGGATGAGCTCTCCAAACCACTGACATTACTATTCAATAAATCCTTGCAGTCTGGAACTATGCCTGATCAGTGGAAGATAGCCAACGTAACACTGATATTCAAAAAAGGCAGCAAATCCCTACCCAGTAACTATCGTCCAATTAGCTTAACCTCAGTTCTATGTAAAATGCTAGAAACGGTCATAAGAGACAGACTCGTAAATCACTTAGAGGAAAATAACATACTTAAAGATACTCAACACGGCTTTCGTAAAAAACGTTCCTGTTTAACAAACCTCTTAGACTTCTTCCACGATATCCTCAACCTCTACCATGAGAGTAAAGCTGTAGATATTATATACCTTGATTTTCAAAAGGCCTTTGACAAAGTTCCCCACAAACGTTTACTGCTAAAACTAAAAGCGCATGGAATACAAGACGGTGTGTTGAAATGGATAGAAAATTGGCTCAACGACAGAAAGCAAAGAGTAGTCATAAACGGTAAGGCATCTAAATGGACCAATGTAAGTAGCGGGGTACCCCAGGGATCGGTACTAGGACCAATTCTCTTTCTAATTTACATCAACGACATACAAAGGAGTACAAAGGAAATCAAGCAACAACAGATCCAGTGACCCTTCTAGGTTGCTTGTCCTCCAAAACACTGAGGATCAAGTGTCCAAACAGTGGTTTAGAGTGGGTAAGGGAACATTGGAAAGGGAATTACTGCCCTGGAACTAATGTCCGTGGCAGGATTAGGAAATTAGTAGGGGACAGATGGGTTAGTAACTGAGGGGGGGATAAAATAAAGTTATTCATTTACAAACGCAGTCAGTCGCGGGTTTGATGCGAGATATTTGTCTAGGCGGAGTTTAAATGAATCAACGGTGATGCAGTCTATAACGTTTCGGGGAAGCCCATTCCACAAGTTGACAACTCGATTGAAGAAGAAATTCTTAGATTCGTGGGAGTTAAAAGATTTACCAATAATTTTGCAACCGTTTCCCCGCGTGTAATTAGATTGGTCGATAGTGAAGTACTTACTGGAGTTCATATTGTCGATGCCTTTGATGATTTTGAACACTTGAATTAAGTCGCCTCTTAATCTGCGCTGGGTTAAAGGAAATAGATTTAATTCTCTAAGACGCTCTTCGTATGGTTTGTTCTTTAGGCTAGGTATCATTTTGGTAACTCTACGTTGAACTCGTTCTAGCTTGTTTATATCTTTTTGGTAATAAGGGCACCAGGATTGAACGCAGTATTCCAGAAGAGGGCGGACTAAGGAATTGTAAAGGGTTAGGATAACTTCTTTGGATTTATGCTCAAATGACCTGCCTATAAAGCCAATTATTTTGTTTGCCTTCTTAACAACTTCTGAACATTGTTGACTCGGTTTTAGGTTACTCGATATTGTTACTCCCAGATCGGTTTCTCTGTTTACATTCTTAAGCTGAGTGCCATTCATCGAATAGTTTGCTTTCTCATTTAGGTATCCGATATGTAGTACTTTACATTTATCCGCATTGAAACTCATTTGCCAAATTTGGGCCCAACATGACAATTTATCTAGATTGTGTTGCATATCGTCAACTTGTTCTTTTGAGAGTACGCTATTTGCAATTTTTGTATCGTCAGCAAATTTTGAGATTGTACAGGTGAGACCCTCATCTATGTCGTTGATGTAAATTAGAAAGAGAATTGGTCCTAGTACCGATCCCTGGGGTACCCCGCTACTTACATTGGTCCATTTTGATGCCTTACCGTTTATGACTACTCTTTGCTTTCTGTCGCTGAGCCAATTTTCTATCCATTTCAACACACCGTCTTGTATTCCATGCGCTTTTAGTTTTAGCAGTAAACGTTTGTGGGGAACTTTGTCAAAGGCCTTTTGAAAATCAAGGTATATAATATCTACAGCTTTACTCTCATCGTAGAGGTTGAGGATATCGTGGAAGAAGTCTAAGAGGTTTGTTAAACAGGAACGTTTTTTACGAAAGCCGTGTTGAGTATCTTTAAGTATGTTATTTTCCTCTAAGTGATTTACGAGTCTGTCTCGTATGACCGTTTCTAGCATTTTACATAGAACTGAGGTTAAGCTAATTGGACGATAGTTACTGGATAGGGATTTGCTGCCTTTTTTGAATATCGGTGTTACGTTGGCTAGCTTCCACTGATCGGGCATAGTTCCAGACTGCAAGGATTTATTGAATAGTAATGTCAGTGGTTTAGAGAGCTCATCCTTAGCTTCCTTTAGAACTCTAGGCGAGATTGTATCAGGTCCAGGCGTTTTATTTACCTTGAGTTTATCTAAACAATTCAATACTTCTCTCTCTGTAACGGTGATATTGCTTAAAACATCTGAATTATCAATCTGAATCGGCGATGGTGTAGGGATATCACTGAGGTCTTCTGTTGTAAAAACTGATGCAAAGAAGGTATTGAGGGCATTACTCATTTGTTCTTCGTCTTTGGTGTATTCTCCATTTTCATCGACTAACGGTCCAACAGTTGAAGTAACTACTTTTTTCTTTCTGATATAACTATAGAATTCTTTCGGGTTTGTTTTACTTTGATTCGCAATATGTAACTCTAAGGTCTTTTTACTTTGCTTAATTAACTTTTTGGCTTTGCGTCGTAGCTCTACAAATTTCAGCCGTTCTTCGTCATTTTGTGAGGATTTTAATCTATCATTAGCAAATTTTTTAGCAAGCAGGCAGTTTGAAATATCTTTATTCCACCATTTGGGCTTATTATTATGGCCTGGACGCCGAGTTTTCGATGGTATGCAGTCTTGCACTGCTTTTAGGTAAGTGGCTTCGAATAACTTCCAAGATGTATTTATGTCGTTATTGTGAATTAAAAAGCTCCAGTCAGTTTCTTTAAACATAGCTCTAAGTTTATGGAAGTTTGCTTTCTTGAAATTAGGGACTTTTTCGATGCTACTACTTGGTTCGTTACTAGTAAACTTTAAAGTGAAAGTTATCATATGATGGTCGCTGTTACTGAATTCATCACCAACATTCAAATTCTCTATTAATTCTTCTTTTGTTGCAAGTACAATGTCAAGAACGTTATTACCACGGGTCGGCGTTCCAACAAATTGATAAAGCGAACTCTCTTGCAAGTTCGTATACAAGTCATGTCCGGAGTGTGAAGTAAGAGTATCGCCCCACTTGGTCACAGGTAAATTAAAGTCACCAAAAATTACGGTATCTTGTGAGTTACTTACATCTGCAATTTGTTCGTAAATTTCTCGGTCAGTTTGCACTGATTGAGCTGGAGGTCTGTATATTAATGCAAGTATTATTTTGGTACCTTTATTATTCTTTATTAGCACAAAAGATGCGTCGACGTTCACAATTTGAGGTTTTGACAAGAGGGTAGGGTTAAGACTTTCTTTGATATAAAGTAAAACGCCACCTCCATTTCGATTTATTCGGCTTTTCTCAAACATTACATAACCGGGAAGTGAATACTCTGCTAAAAAGTCTCTATCTTCTGTATTGAGCCAAGATTCTGTTATGCCAATCACATCATAATTTTCTGTAAACACTAGCTCCTCTAAATCTGAAAATTTATTGCGTATGCTACGAGCGTTTGCATAGAAAACCTTTAATTTTTGTATTTTAGAACTCACGGAACGCGCTTTAATAATGTTTTTGGTTCTTGTCGGACATAGATGAGGGTCTAACCTGTACAATCTCAAAATTTGCTGACGATACAAAAATTGCAAATAGCGTACTCTCAAAAGATCAAGTTGACGATATGCAACACAATCTAGATAAATTGTCACATTGGGCCCAAACTTGGCAAATGAGTTTCAATGCGGATAAATGTAAAGTACTACATATCGGATACCTAAATGAGAAAGCAAACTATTCGATGAATGGCACTCAGCTTAAGAATGTAAACAGAGAAACCGATCTGGGAGTAACAATATCGAGTAACCTAAAATCGAGTCAACAATGTTCAGAAGTTGTTAAGAAGGCAAACAAAATAATTGGCTTTATAGGCAGGTCATTTGAGCATAAATCCAAAGACGTTATCCTAACCCTTTACAATTCCTTAGTCCGCCCTCTTCTGGAATACTGCGTTCAATGCTGGTGCCCTTATTACCAAAAAGACATAAACAAGCTAGAACGAGTTCAACGTAGAGTTACCAAAATGATACCTAGCCTAAAGAACAAACCATACGAAGAGCGTCTTAGAGAATTAAATCTATTTCCTTTAACCCAGTGCAGATTAAGAGGTGACTTAATTCAAGTGTTCAAAATCATCAAAGGCATCGACAATATGAACTGTATTAAGTACTTCACTATCGACCAATCTAATTACACGCGGGGAAACGGTTGCAAAATTATTGGTAAATCTTTTAACTCGCACGAATCTAAGAATTTCTTCTTCAATCGAGTTGTCAACTTGTGGAATGGGCTTCCCCGAGACGTTATAGACTGCAGCACCGTTGATTCATTTAAACTCCGCCTAGACAAATATCTCGCATCAAACCCGCGACTGACTGCGTTTGTAAATGAATAACTTTATTTTATCCTCCCCTCAGTTACTAACCCATATGTCCCCTACTAACTTCCTAGTCCTGCCACGGACATTAGTTCCAGGGCAGTAGTTCCCTTTCCAATGTTCCCTTACCCACTCTAAACCACTGTTTGGACACTTAATCCTCAGTGTTTTGGAAGAAAAGCAGCCTAGAAGGGTCACTAGACCTGTTGTTGCTTGATTTCCTTTGTACTCCTTTGTACCTTTAACTATGACACCCCGCTGAGAGAGAAAGGTAAGAAGGGAGGACAC